>JAWNNP010000505.1:0-246578 GCA_035044805.1 Leucophenga maculata
TAAGCTAGCCATACACACTGCAATATGTTGTGCAACTAATGAAATTGGTTGCCCAACTTCATTTGTAAACTTTTTTCGTGAAGTGAAGATGGCTTCGGATGTTATTGCGTCATTATTATAGACGAAGTTGTAGAACAAGAAGAGGAAGAAAAAGAGCGCAAACAAAAAGAGGAAGTGGTCAAAAGAGTGGTTGCTAAACAAACAAAGATATTCTAACAATAAAGTTTTAAAAAAGTTGAAGGAAAGCGAACCAAACGACTTTAAAAATTATATGCGCATGAGTGATGACATTTTTAATGAGAAAAAATGAGAACGAAAGATACAATTATGAGAGAAGCTATAAGTGCAGAAAATCGTTTGGCCATTATGTTGCGTTTTCTGGCTTCTGGGAACACATTCGAAGATTTGAAATTTTCAACAGAAGTATCTCCACAAACGATTGGTAAGATTATCATTGAGTCATACGAAGCCATAATAAAAGTTTTAAAAGAATTTATAAAGGTAATACAAATACAAATAGCCATATTACGCTATTTAAAGTTAATAAAATACTTTTAAATTTTAGCTCCCCAAAACACCTGAAGAATGGATGGGCATAGCCGAGAAAATTTATAAAAAATCCATGTTTCCCAACTGCATAGGAGCACTTGATGGAAAGCACATCAACATTTCGCGGCCACCAAATTCTGGGTCTTTTTATTTTAATTATAAAAAGACATTTAGCATCGTTTTAATGGCTATAGTGGACAGCAATTGCGACTTTTTGTTGGTGGATGTTGGTGCAAATGGCCGAGTTTCTGACGGAGGCGTTTTTCCGAACACTAAGTTTTTCCAAAAATTGGAAAACGATGAATTAAATTTGCCTGAAGCACGGCCTGTGCTCACTGGTCAAGGACCTTTGCCATATGTATTCGTATCGGATGCTGCTTTTGCATTGCGCAAAAATAATTTAAAACCATTTGCTCATACAAACTCTCAGCTCGGCAAGGATAAAAGTTGAAAACGCTTTCGGTATTTTGGCTTCTCGTTTTCGTGTTCTACAGGCGACAATCAATTTGAACCCAGATAAGGTAACCACAATTGTACTTACTTGTTGTTACTTACACAAATATTTACGGCGCCTATCAAGCGCAGGCTGTGGCGAGTTAGAGGAATCCCTTTAGTTGTCTGGGATAGAGGCAACGCTTAATAGAAATGCGCCGAATGAAGCGAAAGAGATTAGGAGGAAGTTTTGTGAAGTCATTAAACAATTAAAAGAGTTGTAACTTTATATTTGATTAAACTTTAATAAATGGAATAGCTCTTAAGCTTTACTTTATTATAAAAGTAAACTAAGTATTATAGCTACGTACTACTATTTGTTCAAATTGTGTGTCATTAAGTAAATCTTGGACACTCAAATAGCGCCATTGTGGGGATATTTCAATAATGTAATGTTTGTACAAAATGTATAGGTTCAGTTTCAACAGGACTTGTTAACATTGAAACCAAATGCGGTGATCCAGTGGCAGATGATTACGGCGTACTCACTCTTGACATGTAAGGCGTCGACGTATGTAAATTTGGGCTATTGTGCAAGTGGTTGAATAATAGCTGATTCATTCGGCCCAACAACATTATCTCATCAACGGCTTGTTTCGCAAATAACTACTGCTCTGGTTCCATTTTACGGTACATGCAAACCCATCCACTTGCATAAACAGGTGCATCGTCTTGTACATCTTTGCTTTTTGCAGCATCCAAATGCTTTTTTCAAAAACTCGGTCCTGACATTTGATGGTACGGGTTTTTAAGCAACCTTTCGCCGTTGCTATATATAGCAACTGCAAACCTATTTTTTACTTACCACGTTGAAGGAAGCGACTTCCTCATCTTCGTTCGAACTAACGGTTGACCGACCTGACAGTGGCATTTCCAAGTCGCGTAAAAAATCAAACGCGTCAAAGTACCAAAGGCTTGATACACATACATCGTCAGCGCCAGATCTTTCGCTGTTTTAATTTTTTTTTAATTCGCTATCGACGCGCGCATTTTTGCCATTTTTTTTTCAAATCTTCTACCGAAGCGTCACGTTTTATTTTATTGTGTTCTAACAGAAGCTTCTCGTAGCTTTTACGAAGAATGTTCTTATTTTTGTAGCAGTCCAGTTTGCTATTCCAAAGCTCCGGAATACTTTTGTAAATTTCAATACACTCGAGCATTTGCTCATTTTCGTCCATTTTTTCTTATTCTCGTTGTATATTCTTCAGCGACTAAAACAGAGTGAGCACAAGTGAAAGCGAAGTTGCATGACATACCCATCTACTTCGCAACCAAGTTTCACAACTTGCCAAAAAATCAAAACATTTTGATTTTCAACCAACATGTTGTACAACCAACTAGAACTTAATACAACTTACACAAATATGATTCAATCGGTTGCACAACTTGATTGAATTGTACAACATATGGGGCATTATTCGTGAACTGTCCCAACTGTTTAATGGTGATGGCCACATCGATAAATTGAAAAGCTCATAACTTTTTTTCTATTAAAGCAAATTAAACTTCTAAAATCGTTTCTGAAAGGTAATTTAATGCCCTTTAATAATATTTTAAGGACATTAAGGACATTTTTTAAGTAACATAGAAAAATATTCAATTAAATTTTTTTTTTACTATTTGAGGCCTTTGGGCATTTTTAATATTTTTTTCTTTTTTTAACCGAAAGCCCATCTTTTTTGCTACAAAACCCTATAAGACCCATTGCTTCGTAAAAAATCGCCAAACAGACTTTTGTGTATTGCGTGTGTAGATAAGCAAACAGCAAGAATGCATGGGATTATACCTATCCCTCTCACATTTCCTCTACCATGCTTCGCCTGTGATGAAATATCTAAGGCAACAACATAAGGCAAACGCAACAACAAAACAAGTAAGAAAATACAGTCAGGCGTAACCGACTGTAAGAGGCCCTGTACCAGTTCAGGTCTCCTAACAAACACATTAAACGTTTCCCGAGCATATGACCAAACACATGACCACTTCGCACTGCTCGAATATGTATGAAAAGGAAAGGGGGGTCATTCAACTTCAATTGGTTATAAAATCGTTATTTATTATCCGATTTTGATGAACTTTTTGGATTTTGACTAAGAGGGACGTTAACTTTATACTGGCATACTCAATTTTTCTTGTGCCGAAGAAATATTTCTCCTTGGGGGTGATTTTAAGGGGAAGGGGGGAGGGGCAAAATTTCAAAATAAACTTGTGAAATTCCGGAGCAGTCCTAGACGAATGCAAAAAACACGAAGTCTCTATCTATTACCGTTTCCGAGATCCTTTCGTTCATACGGACGGCCAGACGGACGGACGGACAGACGGACAGACGGACATGGCTATATCGACTCCTCTATCACTCCTGACCATAATGGGGGTAACTTTGGGGGGTCTCCGACCATTATTTCTACCTGTTACATACATTTGCACAAACCCAATAGGCTCTTGTACCTTCGGTACAGGGCCTAAAAAGACCTTTTTCGCGGACAGTTTGCTCGATTGGGTCAGTAGCTGAGCGACGAACAATCTGTTCGTTTTGAGCGGTCAACAAAAGAGCTATCGTGTGTTTCGCTCAACCCGAAACCCTAGAGCGAGGACAGTAACGAAACGATTGCTGTTGAGACCGGGAGCGTCCCGTTTCATTTTTTTCGGTCTTTTGAGTGAACAGACCGCGCTGAAAAATTTGGTTGAGCATATTTTAGGAGCTCTGTTCAGAATCGATTTTAGCAGTTTAATTTGCTTTAATAGAAAAAAAGTTATAAGCTTTTGAATTTATCGATGTAGCCACCACCATTAAACAGTTGGGGCAGTTAACGAATAATGTCCCATATTGCAGTGTGTATGGCTAGCTTTAGAACGCGGGAGAGAAAGATATAAACATAGGAAAAAGTAAATTTTCATGCTTGTGCTGCTGAAAAATATTCTTTAATAACAAAAACCAAATGAATGCATTTGTCAGCTGTAGCTCAGAATCAAGAAGAAGAATCCATAAACGTCCGTTACATATCCACTCACCACGAATGTCGCTTACATACTGAATATAATATGTCAACATTTCAGAGAGCAGCCTGAAGTTCTCTGTCACCTTCTAATTATTTCACCATGGCTCCCACCGGTAAGAGAAATTTATGTTCCTTAGACTCAGTCCACCTAACCAGATTAGGGTATTAGTCAGTGCTTGCTCAAATTTGAAGAGCCAATTTCATAACGTTGTTTAAGGCCGTATTCGTGCTCGCTAGCATAAATGCGCGCTGCAGACTCTTACAAATGTATATATTATATATGTAAATATATATATAAATGAATGCTGTATCTATGTATCTATTTGTGTTCCTTAAAGGCAGCTAAGTCGAACAACGCATTGAGGCGAAACTCACAGACTGTCATCATATGAGCGATTTACATAAATCGTTGTAACTTCGCATCCATCTACTGCGTAAATAAATTGTGGAACTTCAACATGTTTGGAAAGAGTTGCAGAAAAATTACAAAAAAATAACATGTTTACAGGCGCTGTGACTTTCAAAACAATTTGGATAATTTATTCGATATAGCACATGCTAATGCTTTGGAATGGAGGAAATAAAAAGATAAAATCTTTTCACAAAAATAAAGAGAACCAAGTCGTCTAGGATGTTTAGCAGGTATAGATAAAAATTTAGACGATGAAAAAGAAAGAGCAAGAAAGAAAATTAAAAAAGAGAAAAATAGACATGAGCAAATGAATTTCGAGAGATTATCGTCATTTTAGACTACACAAAATTGTATTGAAATGCAAGGACATCCCGATCAACATATCAGCTCTGATGAAAGCCTTGAAGAACCCTTGACATCGACAAAATGAACAACTTTTAGCTGTACCCAAACTGGAGAGCTCTTCCGGTCAAGAGCAAGCTAAAGCTGTGTTAAACGCACTTTATGACTGGAATCTCCAGAACAAAGTACAAATAATGTGCGGTGATTCAGGCCGATTGAAAAGAGCTTGTGTACTTTTGGAACAAAAGTTAGACAGAGAATTATTACTCTTTTTTTGCCGCCATCACGTTTGACTGAACTGATTTTAAAATGTGTATTTGAAACAAAAATCACAAGTAGCCCCGATATCCCGACATTTAAAAAGTGTAGAGACAATTGCAAAACTATTAATCCTGCTGCTATACACCGATATTGTCTAGCAGCATTTTTGTCATACAATATTAGATGATCTGTTGACATTTTATAATCAAGAACTGCAAAAATGCTTTGTGCGCGACGATTACAAAAAACTGACTGAACTATCTATTATATTCTTAGAAGATACTGAGAAAAAATTAAAATAAGACCTCCTGGAGCAATGCATCAAGCAATGTCGATGGCTAGAGCTATTTACTCTTTGAAAATATGTTTTTTGCAATGTTAGTTTGCAGTTTTGCAATCTTGTTTAAACATTGCGATTATATATGTGAAATCATGGCTTGCATGTAGTCTGGCGGTGAAGGCACCAAATCAAGATTTGCGCTATTTAAAGTTTTAAGGAATATGTAACTGTTGACAAAAGATATCCAAAGCAGCCCTGAGCAAATTAAGTCAACACCTTTGGAACTCGTCAGTAGAAATTACTGTTTTATCACTTTTTGATGAAGAAATTTATTGACAAACCAAAGGGAATGTTGTAGTAAACTTACAAAGAGAGAGAGAGAGAGTTTGTATGATTCTGGGAAGGGATACATTCCAACGAAAGAAGATATATCTGATAATTTGTATGGTAAATGGGAATTCATAGTTTTATAACTTAAACCGTTTTTAATAAACTTATAAAAATACTGTCTTGTCTATTGTTACAGGAAAATCATTAAGTGATTTTGTGTTTGTCAAGCGCACAAATTTATTTTCCCGATTAACAATTGATGGGATCTTCTTGAAAAAAACCCATGGTTTGATCATTGCAAAGGAAGAACAAAAACAATATTTGCTACGCTGTGTGCAAGAGCTTAGAAATCTGTATCCAGATTGTTAAAAAGAGAACCTTAAAAAAAAATATTCTTACTAAATTTTTAATTAAATTACTTCTTTTATTAAATAAATACCTATTTTAAAACAGTCTTTCTTTACTATTTCTATAAATAATAAATACTTAATTTGATTAAGATACATTGCGACTTATATTATTAAGCGATTTTCAAAATCTTCACAGCCTTGTCGGCACGGGTTGATGTTGACATAGGAAGATAAAATTTTGTCTTAAACAATCTCATATATATATATTAGGGTGCATCGATTTCACAAATAATGGTACACAATATTCATAATAAACGGTCAATTCTAAGATATTTTCATCAAGAAACCATAGTTCTAAAATATATTCCTGGTCTGCGCTTTTTCAATTAAAAAATTTCTCATTTCGAAATTTCATTTTAGTGTTTTTAGTCCGATCCTGACAAAATTGGTATCAACGCTCTTTTTGGGACTTTCAAATTCTCTTAGAATCAAAGGACCAATTGTCCTACATAATAAACATAATTTTCGTCCTTCCAAGAACAATTTTATGAATCACTTCTGTTAAAATAGATCTATAAAAAATCGTTCAAAACAACGCAATTTTATTATTTTATTATTTTGATGCTTAATCTTTAATTATTAGGTTTAGTTTATATAAGAAATGTATGTAATACTTATTGAATTATATTATTTCTATTCTAAAGTCTAATTATACTGCTGCCGATGCTTTTTAATGTTTGCTCTATTTGTGATCTTCGCGACGGCTGACAGCTGCTTATCTTTCATTCTCGGCGACCAGTTTCATACCCGTTGCAAATTGTGTTAACTTAATGGCTACTAAATCAGCCAGTTGGTAACCATTTTGACCCTTTCGCCTCTTGTTGTAATTACGTAAGTAACTTTCTTGCGCTTTCAGAATCTGGCTTCTAGCTTCTGCTCGGATTTGATTGAGATCTTCTTGTAGACTATTTAACATCTTGTTCTTTTTTCGCATTTTTACCCTAAACATTTCATCGAATGGTGTATACTTTGAAGACGAGTGGACATGAACATTTGCACTTGCGACGTATATTTGTACCTCTCAGACAGCTCTGCTACAGACATCGTGACCAACACGGATTGAATGACTCTGTTCACTCTTTGGATTTTTCCGTTTCCATTTTGAATGCCTGTAGTCATTCAATGTGTTCTATATTGTTATTTGTACAAAACTCCTTAAACAATTTCGAAGTGGACGCTGCTTTATTGCTGATAATGCGCTAAGGATTGCCTTAAATAGTTATCCACGAACTGATATGTTTGATAACTTCTTGTGCTTCTGTTGTCTTTGCAGGATATAACCAGGTATATTTGGAAAATCCCTCCACCATTGCATATATGTATGTACTTATAGTTTTTCGACGTGCTATCCAGCGTTCCTAAATGATCGACATGAAGAGTAGATACCGGCGTATCTCCTGTGTCAATACGGCGTAGAAAATCTTCTTGCTTATCCAGCTTTCTGTTATGCATTATGCACTCCTCGCAGTTTGCAATAATTTGGTTCACCACTTTCTCCAAAACTAGTATATAACAGTTCTGCTTAATTCCAGGCAATGTCTGTTGTGCACCTATATGACCAAAGTTGTGAACGTTTTTAGGCCCTGTACCGAAGGTACAAGAGCCTATTGGTTTTGTGCAAATGTATGTAACAGGTAGAAATAATAATCGGAGACCCCCCAAAGTTACCCCTGATTATGGTCAGGAGGGATAGAGGAGTCGATATAGCCATGTCCGTCTGTCCGTCCGTCCGTCTGTATGAACGAAAGGATCGCGGAAACGGTAATAGATAGAGACTTCGTGTTTTTTGCATTCGACTAGGACTGCTCCGGAATTTCACAAGTTTATTTTAAAAACTTGCCACTCCCCCCTTGCCACTCCCCCCTTCCCCATAAAATCACCCCTAAGGCTAAAAATTTCTTCGGCACAAAAAAGTAAGTATGCCAGTATAGAGATATCGTCCTTCTTAGCCAAAATCCAAAAAGTTCATCAAAATCGGATAATAAATGACGATTTTATAAGCAATTGAATTTGAGCGACCCCCCTTTTCGTTTCGTACATAAAAAAATGTTCTAAAGGCACTTAGTCGTGCAGTGAGAAATGGTCATAAGCTAGGGGAACATTTAATGTGTTTCTTAGGCGACCTGAACTGGTACAGGGCCTCTTAGAGTCGGTTACGCCCGACTGAAATTTCCTTACTTGTTTTTTTTTTTTTCTCCATGCTTTTTGGTACTGCTAATAAATCTTGTCTTTAAATTTGCTTGTAGATCAGCTGATTTTGTATCTAATTATCTGTGTACTGCTTATTTTTTAATATATCTTCGACTACTGCTAAGCGGTCGTCTTTCTGCTGTGCTCTATATAATTTTGCATGCACTTCCGATGTTATCTTAAGCTGTCGACATATTTCATTTTGTACGATGCTCTATGATAAATGAAAAATCTTTTAGATACATCAACCATTGAAATACTTCTCTTCATCTTAAAAGCTGCGCAGTCGGTCACGGGGATAAACTCGATACCCATTAGATTATGTTGTAACTTTTTTATAGCTAAGTACGCTAATTTTTCCTCTAAAAATAAACTCTGCTATTCACTTTTCTTGTGGCGTCGTTTTCTTACTCCAATAAAAACAAGTAAGGAAATTTCAGTCGGGCGTAACCGACTGTAAGAGGCCCTGTACCAGTTCAGGTCGCCTAACAAACACATTAAATGTTTCCCGAGCTTATGACCAAATACATGACCACTTCTCACTGCGCGAATATGAATGGAAATAAAAGGGGGATCGTTCAAATTCAATTGCTTATAAAATCGTCACTTATTATCCGATTTTGATGAACTTTTTGGATTTTTGCTTAGAGGAACGATATCTTTATACTGGTATTCTCCATTTTTTTTTTGTGTCGAAGAAATTTTTAGCCTTGGGGGTGATTTTATGGGGAACGGGGGAGGGGCAAAATTTTAAAATAAACTTGTAAAATTCCGGAGCAGTCTTAGTCGAATGCAAAAAACACGAAGTCTTTATCTATTACCGTTTCCGAGATCCTTTCGTTCATACGGACGGACAGACGGACATGTCTATATCGACTCCTCTATCACTCCTGACCATAATGGGGCTAACTTTGGGGGGTCTCCGACCATTATTTCTATCTGTTACATACATTTGCACAAAACCAATAGGCTCTTGTACCTTCGGTACAGGGCCTAAAAAACAAGGTTACCACTTGTTGTCGTGCTGCTGTAAAAGTGTTGCGCCAAACCCATGCTTCAAAGTGTAGCTCTGTCTTAGTGTTCTGCTTAAAAATGTTTAAAACTGGTTCTTTTATAAGTGCCGACTTTGAATTCTCGACCGCCTGTATCTGTTTTCCTTCAATTTAAATTTCAGAAATTAATATGAGCAACTTTGCTAATGGTCTAGCAAACTTTTTAAAGAATCCAGTTAATCCTAGAAATGCTTCAACTCCTCTTAAATTTCTTTGCATTGGGAAATTTGACACTGCTTTTATATTTTGATGTCTTGGTCAGGCACGTCCGTCTCCTACATCGTAAAATTGACATTTTAACCATACGATTTGTAAACCCAACTGCTGCGCCTGTTTTAATACCTTTTGCATTTTGTCAAGACATTATTCAGCTGTGTGTCCCAATATAACGTATATCTCCATTATTCCATCATTAATCAGCTGCTGGAAGATATAATTTACGAAGCGAACAAACACCGCTGGTAAATTAAAAAAAAACTGAATTGCACTTTGTTAAATTCAAAAAGGCCTTCATGAAATAGTTTTATTATTAATTTGTACCTGCTTAACTCCCTTTTCTATTATTCATTAATACATTCACGGTCTGCTTTGAAATAGGGAAATTACCAACCCATCAGCTATATACCTTATGACAGACTCTATTTTATGAATATAAAAAATGTATTTCTAGAAATTTCATTAATACGTTTTTTGCGATTTGCTAGCTGCTTATGTACTTCTGCACTGCTTAATTTTGTATCAAATTCTTCTAACAACGTTTCACACAGGTCTTCGTAATTAAGAACAGTTCCGCTGTTCCTATCATTTTGGATCGCGCATTTACATATGTACATACTTCTGCATTGTGTTTAATTCATAGGCATCAGCGTTTTCTTCAAAATTATTTCGCACGTGTCTTCTTCTTTTAAATAAAATGCACCGTTCAACGCGTCCTGATTTTGTTTGTTCATTATCAGCTTTTTCTTTGTATTTTTATTAGAGCTCAACATAATTTCACAATTATGTTAAAACAAAACTTAAATGTCACATTTGCAGCATAGAGTTTTAACACAATTATTTTATTTTCTGCTGTTTGATCTACTTTGCTGTGCCCAGTAAAAATTTATTATTATAAACACCGATAACATATGTAGATTAATCTAGAAATTCAGCATAAAGAAATAACATTGACGCCTTCAGCTAAAAAAAAAAATATGTACATATTGTTCGGTCCGCTATCTAACGTTTTTTTTTTTTTTTGAACTACCATTTATTCCGAGCCTGGCAACACTTAGCTCATGACAGATTTGACAGAAATGTATGTAGTATTATTATTCCGCTGAACGAATATGGTTGTGTATACGTTGGGCTCACAATCGACTTGAAATCGATGATGATTTTGTGAAAAAAAAATCATCTTTTCAGATGGAGCTCATTTTCATCTTGGTGGCTATGTCAACAAGCAAAATTGTCGTATTTGGGGCACGGAGAACCCACACGTAATTGAACAATTGCCGATGCACCCGTTACGAGTGACTGTTTGGAGTGGATTTTGGTCGAAAGGCATCATTGGACCATTTTTCTTTGAAAATTAAGAAAATGAGACGGTTACAGTCAATGGTGAGCGCTATCGGGCCATGTTAAGTGCATTTTTGTTCACATCAATTGAAGATGAGGACCTTGGTGACATTGAGTTTCAACAGGATGGCGCTCCGTGCCACACAGCCAATGTTATAATCGATCTTTTGCGCACTGTTTTTGAAGATCTAATTATTAGTCGAAATTCTGATGTCGTTTGGCCACCAAGGAGCTGCGATTTGACACCTTTGGACTATTATTTGTGGGGAGCCGTCAAAGTGTTACGCCAACAAACCAGAGACAATTGAAGCTTTAAAGAACAACATTCGCCATAGCCGAGATTGGACTGCACACAGGCGAAAATTTACAAAAAAATTGGACCGACCGTGTTGGGTACTGCATGGCTAGCCGTGGCAGCCATATAAATTAAATCATATTCCACTGTTAATCAGAAGGATTGAGCTTTAAAATAAAAAAAACAGTTTGAAAAAATCTCTTTTAGTTTTCATTTTATAGCATTTAAAAAAAAAAATTATTTGGCGGACCCGTATATATATATATATATATATATATATATATATATATATATATATATATGTATGTAGGTATGTTTTCCATAGACACCTAACCCCTACCCACTTTTGAATTCCAAATTTCATCCCTCTACCTCATCCCATACTATTTTATTTTTCTTTATTTTATTTAAACATTTTTTGTTGTACTGAATTATTGGCTAAAATTAGTAGATTGGTTCTAAGGGTCGTAAGCACTTTTGATTGCTTCAAATAAGTCAGTTCCCTTTGAGAACAGCTTCCCTCCCCATTCGAGGAAAGCTCGAGCCGAGAGGTTGTGTTTGAATGCGCGCATGCGGAATTTTTTTTTTAAATTTTATGTGTGTGTACTCTACATGCACAGTTTACTTAATACATATATACCCACTTGACCAAAAAATCGCGCGCGATATCGTATACGAATGTCAAATCGAATAAAAAGCGAATAAAAGATTCGCGCGCGAATTCGCTTTGTATTCGATTTTCATTCTCTAACGATTCACCAGTCGCTCAGTTTATGGCAGGCGAACTATCCTACGCTAAGGTTCGCGCGCGATATCGCGCTCGAATCTCAAAACGAAAGTTAAGCGAGTTTCATTTTTATTTGTTCCTGTTGATATTTTGGATAAAATAAAAAAATTATTTCAAATAAAAATAATGTTTATTTATGGTAAATTCAATTTTCTATTTTTACTTTGAAATACATTATTTATTTAACAACTTTCAGATTTAGAATCATTTTTCGAATCATTTAATTTATTTTTTTTTGCTGCATTGCAAGCTACTTTTGATATGCGATCATGTGCATATTGGAAAAATTTCTGTGCAATTTTATCAAAATCCAGCTCATCCATTTTGGGGAACTTGGTTTTAAAGGCACCTAAAAAAGTGGTTTAATTTTGTTATTAGTTTATGTATAAGAAATAAATGTTTTTATGATTCTTACTTCGAATGGCTAAAGTTATTGTGTGTTATGCATTTTTTTGTATTTGTTCCTCTCCACGAATATTTTTCTGCCAGCTCATCTAAAAATATTTTACGCCAACATATTCGCACATATTTGTCGAACTCTTTTACATTGAGATGTTCGAAATTTTTTACCTGTAAATAATATGCTTTGCTTCGCATAGATAATGCCGGGGCTTCCTCTTGTTTGACATTTTTTAATTATTACACCAAACAAATAACACATACACAACAACACTTTAGACAATCACTTTAACTCACATAAAATATTAAATATTTACCAATTTAAAGTATAAAAAATTTTAATAATCAATAAAAATGAATTTGTTGAAAAAATATGATTAAAGCACGCGTGCGCTGCAGCTGATTGAAAAAACAACACACTCTTTTACCGTGTCAATTCCAAGCGTTTGACGGCGTCAAACGTCAAATACTCTTTCATTCTCTGCCTCTTACAATTCCACGAGTGAGATAGAACGACATTCGCGCGGATCGCTTGAATCGAACAAAAATCGAATAACTCTCGCTTGAAACGAACATTTGCTTGTGTGTCAAGTGGGTGAAAACAAACGAACGCAATGTTTCTTTTGCGTGTGTGTGTAAAATACAGGGCAATCATACGTGGAGACAACGTTTCCGTTTGACTATCGCAAGCAAACTAAAATTAATGGTACTGGAAAGAAGAATAAAATATGTGGGTAAGGTAAGCCTTTGTTAAGTATACCCTGTACTTAACAAGGTAGTAGCGCTTTACTCTCACGGCAACCAAAATTTTGGTAAAAGGCAGAAGTAGCAAAATAGAAAGAGGGAGAATCCAACAAAACTTGGACAATCAAGCGTGGAGACTACCTTTCCGTTTGAATATCGCAAGCAAACTAAAATTTTGGTTGGCAGAAAAGAACGACTAGTTGTGCACACCTACCTGGTTAAGTATACACCCAACTCTCTTTTTACACGGTAGATACGTTCCTCAGAAATCCGTGTAAAAAGAAACCGTGTAAAAAAAGAGGCGTTTCCTATAGTAAAATGGGGGATACGTTCCATGTGATTTGAAAACCGTGTAAGATGAAATAAAGAACTATATTTACTTCGAAAAACCGTGTAGAAAATGTTGAAAACTATAAAATTTCAGATATGCATACAAATTGTATGTTCATATGGCATTTTATTGAGCATTAAAACTTAAAATACATAATTCATACTGGTGAAAAATTGGCAGAGCAAGCAAAAAACAAAAGAAATCTGTTAATCCAGATTTAAGAACAGAAAAATTAGAATAGAAATAAAGAAAAAATATTTATATAGCTACATAATTATTCGTCGATACTTGATAATACTTGAAAGTTGTCGGTATCATCACTGGAGATATCCATCATACTATCCAATGGTGAGTTTCGTCCGGTAATAGAGTTTTGAACTGTCGGACTACTTTCCGAAAGGTCTTGCGCCGTCGACTTTTTTATTAAAAAATCTTTTATAGAAAGTTGAAAATTTGGTTTTTTAAGTTCTTTATACAACTCTTTATACCCAGCAATACAATTATTAATATCTCGTTCGAATTTCAGGGCACGTTCCATATTTGGATCATTTTTTAAGAAATGATTCACCATACTTTTACCAAATGTTAGACCGTCATCAATTAAAGTAGCAGTTAGTTGACATATTTCGGTCTCCTCGTCATTATCGCTATTATGGTTCTCAGTTTTGCCGTCATCTGTTATTAATTCAATCAGACAATCATCATCTAGAGGTTTATCTATCATTAATTCGTCGACATCTTCAATTTGTAGGTCCTCAAATCCTTCTCCTCCGATTTCGTGTGCCAAGGCTATAATTTCAGAAGTCGCCATCGATGCTTGGGGCACTGAGGTACCACTCTTGACGCATTCTGGCCAAAGTGCTTTCCAGCAGGAATTTAATGTTGATACCCTTAACTTTTCTTTGGCCATTGCAGCATATGTAATGCAATCCAAAATAGAATATTTTTTCCATGCATCAAAGATCGTAAGGTTGTCCTTCTCTACTGCATCTAAAATATGGTGAAATGCTCGTTGAATATAATAAAGCTTAAACGTAGCAATTATACCCTGATCTAATGGTTGAATCAAGGAAGTGGTATTAGGTGGCAAAAATATTACTTGAACATTTGGATGATCTAAAACGGGATGACTTGGCGCATTATCTATGTTCCATATATATTTTAACTTCAGGAACAAAGCATTCTTCAAACCATTCCGTAAATGGACCTGCTGTCATCCAGGCCTTTTTATTCGCCCTCCAATGAACCGGCAACTCTTAAATGTTTTTTCCTCTCAAAGCACGTGGCCTTAATGATCGGTTAATTAAAAGAGGCTTTAAAATGTTGTCACCAGAAGCGTTGCTACACAATAAAAATGTTACCCGATCTTTAGCAACTTTAAAACCACTAGCAATTTTTGCGGATTTTGCTATAAAAGTTCTGGAAGGCATTTTTTTCCAGAACAAACGCGTTTCATCGGCATTGAAAATTTGGTCGGGGACATAGCCCCCATCTTTAATTATTTTGGCTAGTTCTGCTGGAAAGGTTTTAGCTGCCTTTTAATCTGCTGATGCGATTTCTCCTTTAATTTTTAAATTAAGAAATGCGTTTCTTTTAAGAAATCCTGTTAGCCATCCATCACTAGCAGAAAATTCCTTTCTCTTATCTTGCCGACTTGTTGATGGCTCTGATATCTGCAGTAGCTTATAAATTCGTAGTGACTTCTGCTTTATAATATTTCCATCTACAGGTACTCTTTTTTGCAATAAATCCTCAATCCAAAACACTACACATTTTTCCATTTTTACTAACACTTCATCTCTAATGTATGACGATGTTTTGGAACTATGTTTTGATGAACTGATGACAGATTTCCGTATTTCATTCTCATTTTTCTTAATGGTCCTGATAGTAGCTTCCTTTAAGCCAAAATCTTTGCCCACAGATGTTGAACCTTCACCTCTTGCCAGACAGTGCAAGATTTTTAATTTTACTTCCAAAGAAATGGCTTGCCTTTTACGAATCTTTGAAATTTTTGACATTTTATTAACTGTAGTAAGGGCAAAAAAAGAAGCAAGAAAGGCGGGAGTTTGAGAATGTTGAGATGTTACGTGACAGAAATGAAGCTCGAAAATTCTATCAAAAGGTCAAGCGTCTGACTGAATGTTTTAAGCCTAGAGTAATTTTCTGTAAGGATGAAAATAGAAATCTGGTAACGGATAAACAGGAATCACTGAGGTTATGAAGGAGTCATTTCTCCAACCTACTCGGAGGCCATGAAGCGCGCAATTCCGCCGATAGAGAAATTACACAGGAATCGGCGGCGAAGAATTGGTTAGGAGTAAGCACCAACTTTTATGCAAGATATGGTCCGAAGAACGCATACCCAATGACTGGAATCTCAGTGTTCTCTGTCCTATCTTTAAGAAAGGAGACCCCGCTGTTTGCGCCAACTACCGCGGAATAAGTCTCCTTTCCATTGGATATAAGACTTTGTCGGGCGTATTGTGTAATAGGCTAAAGCCATTTACGAATTCACTGGTAGCACTATAGCAGTGAGGCTTCAGACCAAAAAGGTCGACCTGGGACCAAATATTCACATTACGCCAAATCTTGGAAAAAATCCGTAACTTTCACAAAAACAAATAGGTGGTGTATTAGTCGACTATAAAGCCGCCTTCGACGCGCCGATACGATCGATCCCGGCAAAGATTGTCGGTCTTTGCATAGCGACGCTATCTAACACACAAAGCGTTGTCAGGGTTGGGAAAACCCTCTCCGACCCCTTTGATACCAAGAGAGGTTTCAGGCAGGGCGATGCTCTCTTGTGAAATTTTTTCAATCTTCTGATGGAATACATCCTATGCTACAGAATACATACTCGCTTATGCCAGTGCCATCGATATCATCGGTACGCAGGAACGGCGGGTCAGCAAGGCGTTCTCAGAGAATGGAAAAAGTTTCGGCTCTCTGGTCTAGTGAATAAGGACAAGACGAAGTACTTGGTGTCTTCTCGCACTCCGACATCACGTTTTGGACGGTCATTGACGATGGAGCATTTCAACTTCAGTGTTGTAGAAAACTTTGTCTATCTTGGAACAGAGATAACCAGTAACAACAACGTCAGCCTGGAGATCAAGCGAAGAATCACGGTTGCAAACAGATGCTTTTTGGGCTGAGCAAGCAAATGAGAAGTAAAGCCCTTTCTCGACAGACGAAAATAAAGATCTATAAGACGCTGATAATCCCGGTCTTATTGTACGGCGCTGAGGCATGGACCGTGATTGAGACGGACGAGACAGCGTTGGAATTCTCTGAGAACGCCTTGCTGACTCGCCATTCCTGCATGCCGATGATATCGATGTCATCGGCGTAAGCGAGCAGCATCACTTCCTTTTGGAAGATCGAGCCCGACATACTCTGTATGTACGGGCACTGGCCTAGGATGAATTCCATCAGGAGATTGAAAAAATCACGACAGAACATCGCCTTGCCTGAAACCTCTATTGCTATCAAAGGGGTCGGAGAGGTTTTTCCCCACCCTGACTTTGTGTGTCGTCATGAAAAGACGGACAATCTTTGCAGGGGTATCTAGTGCACCCAGGGCGTCAAAAAACGTCGATCGAATCGGCGTGTCGAAAACGGCTTTATAGTCGACAATAGGCGGTGTGTGTCTATGTTAAACTCACAGGACTTTTCCTGGATTAGGCGTTATGTGAATATTTGGTCACTGGTCGACTTTTTTTGGTCTGAAGCCACACTGAAATCGCCCTATCAGTGAATCCGTATATAGCTTCAGCCTATTACACAATACGCGCGACAGAGTCTTATGGAAAGGAGACTTATTCCGCGGTAGTTGGCGTAAAGAAAAGACAGAGAACACTGAGATTTCAGTCATTGGGTATGCATTCATCGGACCTTTTATGCAAGAAAGTTGTGCATACTCCTATTCAACTCTTCGCCGCCGATCTTAAATAACTCAGCTGGCAGCTCATCAGAGCCTGCCGCTTTGTTTTTTTTTTAGTTTTTTAATAACTGAATCGACCTCGTTATAGTCCGATGGCCTCTCTCTATCGGCGGAATTGTGCGCGTTATCGCCTCTGAGTAGGTTAGAAAATTGACTCCTCCATAATCTCAGTTCATCCGTAACCAGATTTCCATTTTCATCCTTACAGAAATTTACTCCGGGCTAAAAACCTTCAGTCAGACGCTTGACGTTTTGATAGAATTTTCGAGCTTTATTTCTGTCACGTAACATCGCAACATCCTCAAACTCCCGCCTTTCTTGCGTCTGAAAAGGCGTTTCTCCTCTCTCCGTTTCTCTCGATATCGCTCTCTAACAGCTCGCGTTGCTCCCGATTGCAGAGTTCGCTGATAGGAAGCATTCTTCGCTGCAGTAGCATTGCGAAACTCCTCGTCGTACCAAGAATTCTTCACAGGTTTTGTATAACCAATGACATCCTTGGCAGCCCTATCCATTGAGCGGGTGATATGTGTCCACTGCTCACATATATCTCGAGAAGACGGAGAGGTTTCTCGGAGCAGTCGGGAGAGTGTATTTGAGAAGGCTGCGGCGGTCTGCTCTGATTGCAGCTTGCCGACGTCTAGCTTACGTTGCATGTTGGAACGTGCGGCGTGCACTACGCTGAGCCTAGTGCGTACCTTGGCTGCGACAAGAAAGTGGTCCGATTCAATGTTGGGACCTAGTAACGTTCGCACGTCCAACACGCTCGATGCGTGCCTTCCGTCAATCAGAACATGATCAATTTGGTTGCGTGTTTTTTGATCAGGACTCAGCCATGTAGCCTTATGGATGTTAAGATGTTGAAATCTGGTACTACCATGTTCCGACCTGTGTTGAAATCGATCAGCCTCTCTCCATTATTGAAAGTAGTGTTATGAAGGCTAAATTTCCGTTATCCGTTGAAATCGCCAAGCACGATTTTGACATCGTGTTTGCGACAGCGCTCGTACAGGCGTTCCAAGCGCTCATAGAACTCATCTTTAACATCGTCGTCTTTTCCGTCGGGGCGTGCGCACAAATCAGGCTAATATAAAAATATTTAGCCTTGATGCGTATCGCGGCTAGACGCTCGTCAGCAGGTGTGAACCTGGAGACGAGGTCACGTAGTTTCCTATTCACCACGAAACCACATAAAAATTCGTGGTTACTCGCATGGCAGCTATCCATCAGTTTTTTTTTGGATTGCAGTGATGTCAGCCTTGCTTTTTTCGAGAACATCAACCAGCTAGATGTTTGCACCATACCAATTAATGGTGCGGACATTCCAGGTGCATATCCATAATTCATGGTCCTTATATCGTTTGCGGGGGACCTCATCGTACGGTTTCTTCCGAGGCTTCCTTATTGCTTTCATTGGAGATTTATTTTTACAGTCGCAGGTCCCAAACCCAGAGCAACAAACCTTCTCACGTTAACTCACCTCTGAACGGGTGTTCAGAGGCTACCCAAGAGATACGAGCCCCACCGTTTGCAAAAGAATAATTCCCAAGTGAATGGCAAGTGAATGGCAGTCCTTACAATGTGAACTTCTGCAAACGAGTCCCAATCTCCCAATCAAACCAAGCTATGAGATATTCTAGAACAAAAATACCTTTTATTCGAGTCACTGTACTATGCAACGCTCGTGCTCATGTCAATACCTTTCTGGTTGAGCCTAAAACCATACCCAGTTTTATTGTTCCCATATTTTCCATATTGAGCTCCCATATTGAGGTTTTGTTCCCTAAATAGTAAAAATTCGCATGTTCTTGAATGTAATAAGGCATATGTTTAAATAAGCATACACCTTATAAGTAGTTGTAAGATACTGTTTTATTATTTCTTTATTTCATGCTTATATAACTTTTTCTTATTCTATCTTAAATAAAGCGTTGGTCTTAATCTTTAGCTACGCCGCGTTGTCCTTATCAGCATATGGCAATGTATGTCCGCTGGGGTCTTTTGTTTCATCAACAGATAGTAGTTTATGTTTGTTTTGTACATATATCTATCAGCAGCTCAGAGATTTATGGCTGCTCAGATTATGCTTCGCTTAAGTGGACTGTATTTGATATTTTATGTATTGAAATACAATACCTAGATGTTATTTCTAATTTTATCTATGTACTTCTCTTTCTCATCATTATTTCTATTTGATCTGATATCGCTGTGAACTGCAGTTTTACGACCCAAACATTCCAACGAAACAAGCAAGCATATCACTGTAGACACTCTTCGCTTTAACAGTTTCATGTCCTGTAACGACCACACAGATCTATGTTCAAGCGTGAACACCGAACTTTTACTTTACGCCTAAGTATCCTATCTCAGATACCTCGGTCTTTAGGCGCTAAACTAAAGTTTAACATTCCCATATAAATCAAGACTATCAAATCACAATAAACTGATCATATTTCGATTTATATTTGTGCCAATCATACTCTTCACGGCAGAAGTCTGGGAATTACAAACACCACAAAATGAGCCTCTGTGTGAACTCTTGAAGTTACAAGTCGTTCCTGACATTTATTTGAATACGAATAAAACGACACATACTCGTTGAGTGTTTATTAACTACTAGTCCGATCTAGCGAGCGGCGCCCTTTTTATTCATAAAACTTATTCTATCTTAAAACTATTAAATTGCTATCGCTGAGTTTGTATGACTCAGCGTAATCTAAACTATTTATAATATAAAAAGACGCGTAGCAGAAACTATTAAAACCAACGCCGACAAGAAGCTATTAACCGACGTCTATTATAAATAAAGTCTCTGCACTTGGCATGTGTTAAATAACAAAGTGCTAGTTCTAATGCGTATGACAAACTGCACTGTGTGTGCGTTGTCCTTATCGGACGTCTCTGAGCGTTTGTCCATGTCCATAGTACATCTTTAGGCATTCGTGCCTGAAAAGCCTTAGTCTACCATTTTATATTTCAACAGCTCGTCCGAATGAATAATCCAACGCTAAAACATTGTTAAATATCAATTTAATAATGATTGCGCATAACAACCTGCAGCCACCGGTATCCATGTTGGACTATGAAATGTTCCTGCTGGCATTATAGTCGCTTGTACGCCGGGGCTGTCGTACAGTATCTTAAAAAATGTGTTCCAAACTAAAAGCACATTCAGCCATATGCACTTTTACTCCTTTATCTTTTAGAAAGAAAATACAAAAAGTCTAAGGAAGACGAACTTATCGCCACTGAATAAGATATCCCCTTTTCTACACTATTAAGCCTGCAGTTATTTAAGCGCCAGTTAATATCACTAAAATGATTTTGCCAAATGTGAGATGTTATTTTCTAATAATCACGTTATTTGGTTGAATCCGAAAAAAAACTGAGAAAATCGTTTGTATTTCGCGGTCTTCGAGAATCATCAAACGATGCAATCATATTAAAACAATTTTTTCCAGTCAACATTTTGTTGCTTCAGCGGATGGCTGGAAGGAAATCGAAGCCTAAATAAGTCAATAAGAACCTCCATTATCTCCTGGACAAGTAACTTCACGTTATCTTCAATTTTAACTCTACTTAATAAATACATTCAGTTTTTCGAGAAACATGCAGTAATACTTATATATAATAATTTACAGAGGCATGCGTAAGTTAATCCGTTGAATAAATCTTACATAAAACAAAATAACAATAAATTAAGTGTTGACGACGACAAATATTAGCAATTCGGTGGGTTAAATCTTCTGGATGATACCTTCTTAGTCTTTTCGTTTGAGTGAGGTTGCTAGCTAGTTGTGCTGCAAGTGTGTTTGGATGTGCGATCAATCGGATTCGGTAGTTTCTGCTAATTTTAACTATTTCTTCTTTCTTCAAGAACCGTTGGTACTCTTAAAACATGGTGGACTATAGAATTGTTTATGTACCATGAAGCATTTATGCAAAGGCGGAGAAATGTAGACTGAAATCTTTGAAGGATTTCCAGATTGGTTCTGGATGCAGAGCCATAAATTTTAATTCCATAAGTTCATATTGATTTTATTACTGCTTAGTAAATAAGTATTTTATTTCCTGTTGAGACAGATGAGTTAGGCCCAATGAGCAAATAAAGAGATCTAAGTCTAAGTCCTAGTTGTTTACGCTTTGTAAATATGTGATCGTGCCAGGTAAGCCGCTGGTCTTGGAGTATCCCTAGATATATAGCTTTATCTTCTTGCAGCAGTTGAAAGTTGTTTATGTAGACTTGCGGACATGTGCCTCTCCTAATAGTGAAAGTTACTTGCACAGATTTTTGTGCTTTCACGTTAATTCACCAAATATCTAACTTCTTGCTTATGGTTGTTAGGTCAGCTTGCAAGTTACGGGATGCTTCCATTGGATCTACGTTTTTTGCCATGATTACAGTGTCATCTGCAAAAGTAGCTGTATATGTATGTTCTGACAGAGGTAAGTCCGAAATTAACTATCCTCCAAGTATGGCTTTAAAATTTTATACGCGTGGTAAGGAAGAGACCGTTTCAGTTTATAAAGCAGGCCAGGATGCCACACCTTATCAAAGGCTTGTGATACATCTAGAAAAGCAGCTGTGCAGTATTCTTTTCGTTCCAGTGTAGCTCTTGCATATGGATAGACTCTATTAACTTGTTCAATTGTAGAGTGATACTTACGGAATCCAAACTGATGCGAAGGTATGCGTTGCTTTCTTTCAATGATTGGCCCAAGCCTTGTAAGCAAAAGTCTTTCATATACTTTGGATATGACTGGTAGTAGACTTATCGGCCTGTACGAAGATACCGATTCTAAAGGTTTTCCTAGTTTTGGTATCAGGATAACCTGCGCTATTTTCCTGAAAAGTGCCCGCAACTCAAGATAGATTTAAATAACTGCGGAACTGCGCAACTCTATATCGACATTCTGGAAGTTTCTTAAGGACTTTCGCAGTGATTAAATCATAGCCTGGAGCCTTATTACGTTTTATATTATTAATTGTTCCTTTAACTTCTCCTTTGTTAAGTCCCTTGATCGGGATATCCATTTGAAAAGGAGAGTTTATCTACTCCTGGATATATACGTCCAATTCTGGGTTTGTGGTGGGAATCGGATTAAATACGGTGGACAGATGCTGAGCAAAGGTTTCTGCTTTATCCTTGGCATTCCTTGACCAATCTCTAATTCTCTTTGTAATTAGGGCACATAAGAAAAAAAGATTTTTTGTGGTTTTCCAGTGTGAATAATCAGTCGCTTTTGTAGGCGATAAGCCAACCAGATATCAGGTGAGCTCAGCATTGCTCTTCTCCTTTAGTATTGCTTTAAACTATTTACCCGCCTTGATTGAAGCGTGTCTTATCGATGTGATTTCGTGTAAACTGCCATTTTATTCTCAACTTACATTTTTCCCTTAGAAGATATATTTTTATATACATTTTAATGTTTATTTAAATAAGGTTCTGTCGGAGTAGATTGCCAAGCTGCTTGCTGAATTGCTTTGTTAAAATTCTCTAGAAAAAATTCGATTTCCTTTGCAGATTTTAGAGGTGTATTCGTGTCTAAGGTCCTTTTATTATAGAGCTTTGCAGCATGAATAATTTGCTCTGGTTCAGTATTAATTGTAGCGATGATAGGCGTAAGATCTGATGACAGGTCTAAGCCAGACTCTGCAGCAATGTGGTGTTTTGGTATTGCTTTAATTAAAAAAAAATCAAAAACATCCTTATTTTATTTTTACCGCTAGCCCAATAAGTTGGTTCACCTGTAGATACGTGAGTCGTGTGGGATACGTGCATCGCTCTAAACAGTTCTTTTCCTCTGGGCGTTGTCAAACGAGGGCCCCATTGAGTGTTTTTCGCATTATAGTTAGCACCAACTATGTACTTTACGCCTAGTGTAGCAAACAAATCTTCAAATTGATAACATTTTATTGTCTGGCTAGGTGGACAGTAAATTGAAGCTACAGTGAGAGGCTTTTGTTGATCTGTAACTAATATATTTGTTGCTTATAAATGGCTCGGTCGATACTCTTCAAGAACAGAATATTTTATTTTATTGTTGATTATAATCGCGGTTCCTTCGCGGGCAGTACCGGCAGGATGATTTGTAGTATAGACTGATAACTTGAGGATACGAATGACGTTTTTGTTTATGCAATGAGTTCACTGTCACTTCCATATACAAAAAACACGAACATGCAAAAAAAAAAATATTTGCAAATAAATAGAACCAAAAAAAACTAATAATTCAGGATCCGTAACAGGATCGTATGTCAATACATACAACATACGATACTTTCTCGGGAATGCGTCGATATGTTCGAGCCATTTATTAATTCACTAATTGAAAAAAAAAAAAAAATATATTGTTTCAAAAAATTTGAAAATATAGTTCAAATGCTTTGTTTGCACTAACTGTTTTAAAATAAACTTAATTGTTGTACAAATTGTATTGGAATTAAAACTTTTTGGTTGAGTTTCTCGCTCACACGAAGCTATTCTCTCCCCCTGTATTTTGCTTACAATTTTAACCCTTATTTACTCCTGAAAAAAACTTCATAATCTGACCCTTTGTGTGGATTTCCACACATATGAGATTTCTATGCAATTTGCACTATACAAATGATTTTTAGTGAAAAACTATAATATTTTATTAATTCCAAATTTATTATTATTTTTTTATTTCCCTTATATTATTAAATTAGCTTTTCTGCTAGACATTTTATACAAACATTTCGCTGGTGTGTACGCTTACAAACTCCTTTTTTGCAAAAGCAACACAATGTTTGATAAGTATAGTTTTTGTAGTTTGAACCTTCGCTATAACAAATGTGACATCTAGCTTTGTCATCGATGTTGGTGGAATGCCTGTTGTTGATGGTAAGTTTTCACGAGATTCATTAAATTCGTAAGACCGAGTTGGACACGTGGACCGAGCTAAGGAACCACTGCGCAATACCTTTGATTCATTTACAGATTCTCCGCTCACTGCCGAATGAGTCGACGCTGCAGTTTTGGTTCGGGGTACATGCTTTCCATTTGTCATATTTGGTTTTGAAAGTGATATTCTAAGCTCTCGCAAGAAAGTTCGACGCATTGTTTGCTTGTTTTTTTTTTGCCAATTAGGGTTCACATCATTATAAATTATCATCGCGTTTAGTGCCGAGATGTCAATCATGTTTGAAAACACAGCTGTCGGCCATCGGTTCGTCTTTCTCTTACAACTGTAACAAGATAACATTTGGTCCACTACATCTACGCCACCTAATGGATAAAAAATACTTGATTGACGATCAAAACAATCTAAATGAAAAACATTAGAACAAACCTTTAGTTTTGTTATATTACTAGATGATTGCAGGCAATTTTTTTACGTCTAATTGTATATTATTGGAAGCATGCATTATGCTTTGCAGAACAACGCATTTGTCTTTCCTGCCGACGTATGACACGAGTGTTGTATTTTCTGTAAATGCAAATGTTGACTGGAATAATGGAACTTTTTTGCATTGTAAAAGTTTTGGTGGTATGCTTCTTTTGTTTTTGCGCATTGTACCGACCATTGTCAATCCTTGGGAAAACAATTTTTGACCAAGATCGTATGATGTGAAAAAGTTGTTCAACGTAATATTATGACCTTTCAGTCCTTGTACCAAATCAAGAATTACACGTTCACATTGATTTTTTTCCGTTGAACCGCCAACTGGCTTACCCATATATGGTTGTATTTTCCAAACGTAATAGGTTTCAGAACAAACCAACAGCCAAAATTGTATTCCATATCTTTTAGGCTTAGAAGGCATGTATTGGCGAAACTTGCATCTCCCATGAAACCCAAGCAATTGCTCGTCAATGGTAACACATTCCGATGGGTTAAAATAGTCTGCTAAAAGTGTGGACCATTTATCAAAAACATCTCGTATTGGAGTAAATTTTACGATAGAATTTTGTTGACGAATGACTTGGTTCATGTACTGAAATGTTTTCCTTGACATTTTCTCTCTGAAAATGGGACGGCCATATTCGCTATAGAACAAATCCATCATTGTTTCATTTCTTGATCTAAAGAAAATTCATTGTGAAAAATATAATAGATTCATATCAACCTTGAATACAAACTTATTCTTCATACCTGTAAACACCAGCCAAAATGAGTACTGCGATATATACATGCAAGAAATTTGTATTGATTTCGATATAATTGTTTCCACATTTTTGTTTTGCATAGGCGTTTGACCACTTTAGAACAAGATTTTCAATTGGTGGAGGAAAAAACAACAAAAAAGAATCTTCGATTTCATCAACACGGGTTTTAGCATATCGTGTTGTGCCTGGACGCAAATTGATGACATTTTCGTTACGTAACCTTCCTGCACCGTCTTGCAGTGGTTGTGATTTCCAAACGAAATGAACAATGGATCGGCGACATTATTAACTGATTCGATTTCTGTTCACTCGACGACTTCATTTTGTTCCTCTGTATAAGATAAGGATTCACTTTCAGTCAATTCATCATATTCTTCCGACATATAATTTTCATTATTATCAGAAAGATCTTCATCGTCAGAATCATTCAAAATTTCGATTAGCTCTTCATCAGTGAGATATTTTGGTCTAGCCATATTGTTTTTTCAAATAGTCACAAAATATAAAATTGCAACCAAGAAACAACGATAATATTATTTAAAATGTATTCATAAAAAGCAAACAAATGAATGCGCGTACTTTATAGCCAAAGAATCCTAAAAAAATAAATGTAGTTACAAAATGCAAGTCATTGTACTAGTTATAGTTTATACTCCTGAAACAAAGTTCTCATACACTGTAAATACGTTTTTTTTTTTTTTTTTATTAAATTTATATACAAGCTATCTTAGGATATTAAATAGATTTTAAAATGACACTTAATTAAATAACATATATTGTGCTCTTGTAGACACAACATCAATGAATACATTTTAAATAATATTTTTGCAAAACAATATAACGAAAACTAAGAACTCGATGAGAGCATCAGTAATTTGTGCATACTACAGAGGTCTATATGGTAAATCTAGAATGAGTTGCTATGGTTTTCCAATTTTTCCAAATATTTGATGCTAAAGTTCCTTATTTCATCTTTAATTGTGTTCATATTTAAGTCTCTGTGAATACATTTATTATTTAAAAACCAAGGAGCATTACATATCAGTCTTAGTGTTTTTGATTGGTATCTTTGCAGTATCACTAAGTTGGAGTTACTTGCAGTTCACCACAACTGAATGCCATACGACTATACCGGTTTCAACATTGATTTATAAAGTAGTACTTTATTTTGTAAGCTTAGTTTAGATTTTGGATTGATCAGCCAGTTCAACCTTCTGGTTTTTTGTTTAAGCTGTTGAGCCTTAGCTTGGATATGCGGATTATGTGTCAATCTTCGGTCTAGCTTCATTCCACGATAGTTAACACAGTCGGTAACAGGAATAAGTGATTGATTAACTGTGACTCAAGGACAATCCTGTCTTCTATTCGTAAACGTTATGTGATGTGATTTGTTTGCGTTCACCTTAATACTCCATTTGTTCAACCAATCTTGCATTAAATTCAGTTGATCTTGGAGAATGTTAGAAGCATCAACAGTATTGTTTGCAGAAGCTAGAATAGCGGTGTCGTCTGCATACGTTGCCACAGTAACATTGTCATTTATGGGCATATCTGCTGTATAGATTGTGTATAGAATTGGTCCTAGTACACTTCCCTGAGGTATACCGGCTTTAATTGAAAATATATCTGAAAGTGAATCTTTGACTTCCACACAAAAATTCCTTTGGTTAAGATAAGATTTCAATATCAAATAAATTTATATAATAAACCTTCATGCCAAACTCTGTCGAAGGCCTGTTAAATATCTAAAAACACAGCTGTACAATAGTGCTTCCTCTCTAGAGCCTGTGTAACTACTTCAACAACTCGGTGACATTGTTCAATAGTTTCATGTCCACTCCTAAATCCAAATTGAATATCCGGTATTATATTTCGTTCATTAATAACTGGCATCAATCTTCGCAAAAATATTTTCTCGAATATTTTGGAGAATATTGCTAAGAGACTTATAGGACGATAAGAGGTAATAATGTTTTCCGGTTTATTTGGTTTGGGTATAAGGATAATCTCGGCACATTTACATTGTGCTGGAAATTGATTGAGACGTAACATCGAATTGTAAATCAGAGTCAAATACACAATTGATTTTTTGCTTAGTGCTTTAATGGCAGCGACACTGATGTAGTCATACCCAGGGGATTTTACTGTTCGTAGGGTTTTAATTTCATAAGTAGTTTCTGCAACAGTTACATGTCTTATAGGAAAGTCCATTTGACAGGGGCTATCCTAAAATTGCAAAATTTCCTTTTTTAAGTACTGCAGTAAAGTTGAATGGTTCAAAAGTTCTCTCCAAATGGTGTCCAAAAGCCTTAGCCTTGCTTTCATCACTTCTGCACCACACGTTGTTGTTGTCTTTAATAAAGACATTTCTCCTAACAGGACGTTTAATATACCGTGTTGCCTTCTACAGATAATGCTCATCATATTTTTGAGGACCCAGACTTTCCAAGTACTTCCCAATTGCTGCATTTTTCATGTCATATTACTTGGTTTTCAGTTCCTTTCTTGCTCTATTGAAATTACTTTTATCTGCTGGGTATCTCGTACGTTGCCATATTTTCCTAAGTTTTCTCTTTATTGATATAAGTTTTTGTAACTCAATAGGAACGTTATGTGTGTTTAGTGTTCTAATCCTCGATTCACAGTGTAAATTCGTAGTTGAGATGTAAGCCGCTTCGTGAATGAGTTGGTTAAATGATTAAACCGCTTCATCAATTCCATTGGTAGTGTTAAAGTGGCTACTGAGATCTAAATGCAAATCTAGCCAATCTTGAAAGGTTTTAATAATAGTATTTTTATTAATGATACAACATTTTTTTTTAATGAGTTGGTAGTATCGTACTAATGTTAACCAAGATTGCAGAGTGATCTGAACTTAGATCGTCACACGTCATTATGCTCAAAATATTTGAAGGGATCCCTTTATATACGCAGAAGTCTAGTACATCAGAAATTTTCTGGGGACCAGAGGGCCAATAAGTTGGAGTACCTGTTGACAAGGTATTGAGATGGTACTCAGTAATACATTTGTAGAGTTTCCGACCTTTTGGATTGATAATCCGGGAGCCCCACCAAGGGTGTTTGGCGTTAAAGTCACCTCCAGCTATAAACTTTTGACCAAGTTTGTCGAAAAAGTTTTTGACATCTGCGTTCAGCAGTCTATAGCGTGGAGGAAGGTAAACTGCCGTTTTAATTTTTATTGATGCAGCTTGTATTGAAGTTGTCCTAAAAGCTTCCAATTCTTCATATTTTTTATTTGATTTAACCAGAATTGCGCTACCTGCATGTGCTCTATCGTCCGGTTGTTTTGCTTTTATGAGATCATAATCTCTTTTTTTGAAAAAAGATTTTGATGTGAAGTGTGTCTCCAAAATTAGTAAGTTATCTATGAATTTATAATGTAGAAAATTTTAAATTTCAAGGCGATGGATTCCCAGGCCGTTTGCATTCCACACAGCTAATTTTAAATTTACTTGCATAATTTGTTCATAAGTAATGTCATCATGTTGAGCAAATTATTAGTGAGCTCTATTTGTTTGCTTAGCATTGATTAAATTTTAATCATAAGATTGGAGTTAGATTCCTCATTGTGTGATTTAGCTGCTTCAGCATATGAATTAAATGTTCTTTCATTAACGTATGGACGTTTAGGCATATTATCAGCATTCGACTGGGCAATGTTAGATTTTGACTTGTTTTTCATGATTAAATCCATATAAACTTTGCAGCCCTTATAACTTGCAGTGTGGTTTTGCAAACAATGAGCGCACTGAGGTGGCGATTTGATAGATTTTTTACAATCGACAGTGGGGTGGCTAAGACCACACTTAACGCAGCGGAAAGGTTTTTTACAGTAACGCTTCGTATAACCAAATTCCTGACAGCGATAGCATTGTACTATTTCATTGAACTTTTTAGATGCTTCAACGGTGCCTATGGCATTATTTACATGTCGTATATCATAGATTTTCTTGTTGTTATCTTTACGCTCTAAGTCTATAAAAAACATGGGAAGCGGGTTTTTAGTTACTCGACTTTTGATGTTAGTGATGTGTCTAACAGTATGACCATGATTCGTTAAACATTCCTTGATTTCAGCAGTGGGTGTAGCGCCATGTAAATTTTTAAAAACGACTCTAAAAGATCTGTCTTCTTTTAATTGGTACGTATGAAATATTATTTTCTTTTCATCTAAGTACCTGATCATTATCCTGTAAGATTCAACTGACTTTATCATTAACCTAACCTGATCATCTTTTGTTGACTTAAATACAAAATCACTAGAAGGAATAACAGTTTTAAAACTAGCCATCATTTTACTTTTATTTTTAACGTGTGCTATGATAATTGGAGGTGGCTTCTGAGGCAGCTTCCTGTCGTCAGCAGTAGTAGAATTCATAGGCGGCGCAACCATTTCTTCTTCAGTTCCATTGTTGTTTTCATCATCTTCGACTTCGAGATCAGAGTAGCGGTTTCGATAAACAGTGTCGCAAGTTTTTGTTTTTTTAGTTTTTTTAGGTGAGTCGATTAACCGTTTCACTCATCATATCGAAGTAGAATGGATTTTTTTCTTCGAACGGTATTTAAAACAATAGTTGTTTTTGTAGACAATAAAGGTGGCCGATAATTTATTTCGCGCATGCGACTGCACTTGACGAGATTCAAAACACGACTGCAATGTAAATACGACACTGATTTAGTGTTTTTATTGCTAAAAGCAATTATGTATAATTTCATTAAACATTGATTGAGTTCGGGTAATCCCCTTTTTAGCAAAAGAATCCTCAAAAAATAAATGTAGTTACAAAATGCAAACGAATTTGTGCGTACTGTGCAAGTACTATTTATAGTTTATACTCCTAAAGGCCTTAATAGACGATACATCACGATCACGATCAAATAAAATTGTGTTAGTGAAAATAAGCATGTATGCGTTACACAGACATGTTTTCTCTGTGATCGCGATCACAGCGACAAAATCAAAACACATTTGATTTTTCGTGATCATTTCCCCTCTTTTTTGATTTTGATGTACGCATGAATGACGTCTGTATGCATTTTGCATAGAAAAGACAACTTCATAACACGACCGTACACAACAAAAATTTGAGAGAAATGACAAAATCGAACAATCTGATCACTCGTCTATGGCAAAACGTTGATCAACACGTACACAAAATGATCGCGATCAGATGTATCGTCTATTAAGGCCTTAAAACAAAGTGGCATCAATCTTTCTCATACAATGTAAATACGACACTGACTTACTGTTTTTATTGCTAAAAGCAATTATGTATGACTTCATGAAACATTGATTGAGTTCGGGTAGTCCCCTTTTTTCTCACACTCTCTATTGTTGTTCTCACTCTCGCACTCTCGATGTGTTGTGTATAAGTTATCATTTGTGTATTGCTTTAAACTACAGACTTGACATAATCAGACGAGCTCTATTATTTATGAATAAATATGTACGTATAAATGTGAAAGTGCCGCTTGATTGGCATACAATTAGTTAAAATATTAAATAACATATACTTCTGACGACAGAAATTGCTATTTCTACACAAAATACATAGAATGCCCATATGTGTGGAAATTCACACATAAGGGTCAGATTCTGAAGTTTTTAATATTTCGGTACCTACAAATTTTTTTGCCTCCGAAAATGTGTTTTTTGAATGTGATTGATCTGAGAGGAATTGTCTAAAAGTTTCATAAACATTGGTTGAAAGATAATTGAAAAAATTTAAAAACAAATTGGTTTTGTGTGATTTCCCACACAAGGAGAAAAAGGGTTAAGCAAGTCGAATACGTCGCTTAGTGTTAATTGACCTAAAAAAAAGTTGCTATTTATTATTAAGAATCGTGTAGATTGAAACGACGAAGTTTCAAAATGATGGAATTATTTATTAAATTTAACCATCTTCATTTGACGGCAGTGTAGATTCGCCTGTAGGCACTTTCAAATCTTCTAACGACTTAATCAGCTGTTTTAATTGAAAATGTGCAAACAAACACCACAAGAGTGATGGCAAAATGACATCAAGGCAAATCGAAATGAAAAATAAAAATGCATGCAAATGAAATTGGTCGTCCGAATCTTTCTTTGAATTTCGAACGACAATGAAATGTAAATTTTACGGTCTAAGCATATGTTATACGATTCTTTCCTTTACGTACGTTCTGTTTGCAATGTTTTTTAAGTATCGAGTATTGAAGTACTCAGTAACAATTCAGAATTTACACTTGTTTTAAACTAGTATTGGCTCATCACTTCACACGTGCAAATCACAATAATACAATAAAATTAAAAGCAATTTTGTAAAATGCGGAATTGTTTTTGATTTTTTGAAGTATTAGAAAGAAAACTGAATAAACATGTCACGCATCATTGTCAAACAGCTGCCCAAAAATGTCAGTGTTCTGTTTTGCCGATAATCTTGTACGAATATGTTAAAAATAATTTTTTTGTGCTTTAATTTTTCTAGATCAATGAAGAGAAGCTGCGGAACCTGTTCGCCACCAAAGGCAGCATATCTGACATGCAACTAAAATATACGTCGGATGGAAAATTCCGGCAGTTTTGTTTTATCGGATACCACAGTGAGGAAGACGCGCATGCAGCCATTGAGCACTTTAACAACACCTGCGTGCAGACAAGTCGCATAAAGGTGGAGTTGTGCGCTGCGTTGGGCAGCGACGAGAAACCACAGCCATGGAGTAAATATTCGAAAAATAGCAAACGTAATCCAGAGACGTTAAAAGCGATAGAAGCCGAGCATGAACTAAAACGTGCAGAGGAGAAGTCACTGACAAAGAAGAAGACAAACAAAGTGGATGAAATCTTAGGAAAACACAAGAATGATCCAGAATTTATAGAGTTTATCCGGGCACACGATAAAGGAAGATCTCTTTGGGCAAACGACGCGGGCTTGGCTGAGGAAGAGGCTGGTAAAAAGGAGACTGAAAATACAGATAAGCCAAGCGACAATAACTTTGAGAAAATAGCACCCGATTGTGACGTCGCTGAAGATGATGAGAATGAAGATGATAACAATGCCGATGACAGTGATGCAAAGTTGGCCGAAAAGCCCATAAGTGATCTAGAATATATGAAATCACTTATGGATACATCGAGTACAGCAACGTCGATTAAACCGGCCAATAAAGACAAAAATTCGAATGCCGCAGCGGATGTGGATCTTTTTACAATAAAAATACACAATGTTCCTTACAAGACAAAGCGACAAGAGATATTGAAGTTCTTAAAGCCAATCAAACCTTATTCTGTACGTCTACCGTCGAATGTGCACGGCTTCTGTTATGTAGGTTTTAAGACCGAAAAGGAAATGACCAAAGCTATGCTGAAGAATAAAAGCTTCATTAAAGGTAAACAGATCTTCTTTTCCGATTTTACAGAGCGAAACAAAATTACAAAGTCTAATCGAAATAACGAAAAATCATCAAATGAAGAAACAGTCCAGATATCGAATGCCAAGTGGCAACAGCAGGAATCGGTTGTACGCAACGAAGAAGACATCTCAGAGTCTGGATGCATTTTCTTTCGAAATTTACCTTACACAACGACTGAAGATGAACTGCAAAAGCTGTTCGAGCTATTTGGACCTATTACAGAAGTAAAGCTTCCCATTGATGCAGTTACGCGACAAATTAAAGGTTTTGGCACGGTAACATTTGTGATGCCCGAGCATGCAATGCAAGCTTTCAATAAACTCGATGGCACAGATTTTCATGGAAGATTACTACACTTAATACCAGGCAGAAGCAAAACGCTAGAGGACGAAGAAATCATCGGTGAAAACATGACTTTTAAAGAGAAAAAGGCTCTCAAATTGAAAAAGCAAGCGCAACAATCAGCCACTTGGAATACGCTGTTCATGGGCGCCAATGCAGTAGCCGAAATACTCTCGAAACAGTTTAAAATGTCTAAAGAGCAAATTCTAGACACCAGTGAAGGTGGCTCCAGCGCTGCAGTCCGTCTGGCACTCGGAGAGACACAAATTGTTGTCGAGATGAAACAGTTCCTTGAGGAACATGGCGTGCAACTATCAGCTTTCGATTCGCAATTAACGAAACGTTCAAAGACAGTGATTCTTGCCAAAAATTTGCCCGCTGAGACAACAATCGCTGAGTTGACGCCTATTTTTGCAAAATTTGGACCCATTGGACGGATTGTGTTGCCACCGACAGGCGTAACAGCACTAATAGAGTACTGCGAAGCTGGCGAGGCACGACAGGCATTCAAAAAACTTGCTTTCAGCAAATTTAAAACACTTCCATTGTTCTTGGAATGGGCTCCAGAAGATGTTTTCACAGCAACGTCTGTCGGTGAGCCAACTATTCCAAAATTAGAGGAGGTCAAGACAGAACCAGAAGAGACAAAAGTATTGGAAATCAATTCTGTTGCAGACGTAGAAACACCAGAAGATACGAACGACGAGCCCCAGCCGAAGACTACTCTCTTCCTGCGTAATCTCAATTTCAAAACAGTGGCGGAAACTGTGCGCAAACATTTTCAGCGTCTGGGCACAATACACACCGTAGAAATAGCTAAACGGAAAGATGCACAGGATCCGCGACAGATGAATTCGCTCGGGTACGGTTTTATACAGTTCAAAAAGACTGCTACAGCGGACGATGCCATCAAAAATATGCAACTAACCAGTATTGACGGCAACCAAGTCGAGCTAAAACGTAGCGATCGAATACTCAAGTAAGTTCATAAAACGTTAATCGATTAATTTACAAATGGTTAAAGCAATTTGAAATTGCAGGACGGCCGACAGCAGAGAACATCGAAAACAATCAATCGCAACCAAACAGACAGGCACAAAAATACTTGTGCGCAACATTCCGTTCCAGGCAAATCAAAAGGAAGTGCGCGATATATTTAAGTACGTTATTTATTTGTTTAAAAAATGTTATGTTAAAATGTCGTAAAGTTTTTTTTTTTTTTTTTTTTTTTTTCAATTTTATAGAGCTTTCGGCGAGTTGCGCTCGGTACGTCTGCCTCGCAAAATGACGACAGGCGACGATGCACATCGTGGTTTCGGCTTCGTTGATTATATTCTTAAAGGCGACGCAAAAAAAGCCTTCCAGGCGCTCAGTTCGAGTACACATTTGTACGGACGGCGTTTGGTGCTGGAATGGGCCTCTACGGAGGACGAGGATGTCGATGAGCTCCGCAAGCGCACAGCAGCCCATTTCAATGGCGGCAGCGCATCATCAGCGAAGCAAAGCAGGCGCGCTGTATTCGATATGTCAGAACATATAAAAACAGTTGATGCTGCCGATGAAGACGAATGAAGAGATTAGAAAATCTGCTTTGTACATATTTTTAGAAAAGCTGCATAATGCAGAAATTTTTTGATAAATTTAAACCTTTTATTTTCATGTATGCATATTTATGTGTATCTTTAATAGTAATGATGAACTGCGCTACAAAGTAAGTTCTTAACGAAACATTTAAGACAGCTTATATATTGTTCATAATTTTTAATATACAGCTGCGAAAAAAAAAATAGCACCAAAGAAATCGATGGTGATTGATTTAAGATAACAGTTAATTTTATTGCTTTATTTCACTTTAATGAATGCAGAAAACTAAAATATAATGTTATTAAAGCAGTTACACAATAGAATTAATTTATGTTAACTCCTTCTCTATGTATGGACAATAAAATGGAAAAATTTATAAAAAGTGGCGAAAAAAAAATAGCACTGTTCTTCATTACATCACTAAAAATCGAAAAAACATTGAAAAAAAAACTGTCAAACCTTTATAATATTAAATAAAATGAACAAAAGAAATATTTTAATAAAGTTAATATTTGGTAGCGTGACCTTTGTTAGCCAGAACAGCTGCACACCGTCTTGGCATTGAATTTACTAAATCTTGGCACCTTTTCATAGTAATACTGGCCCAACCTTCTTTTACAGCGGCCCATAGTTGTTCATTGTTGGTTGGCTTTGCTGCAGAAACTCTAGTTTTGACGTCCGTCCAAAGATTTTCGATTGGATTAAGATCCGGCGACTGTGCAGGCCAGCTCATTACATTAACATTGCGATCGGTGAACCACTTTTTCGCTTTTTTGCTGGTATGTTTTGGATCATTATCCTGTTGGAAGACCCAAATTAACGGCATTGATTCCTCAGCAAACGGCATCATCACTTGCTCGAGTATATCAACATAAATATGCTGATCCATTATGGTTTTTATCCAGTGGATAGGTCCTACACCATAGTACGAAAAACAGGCCCACACCATAATGCTAGAACCACCATGTTTGATCGTCTTGTTGGTATACTTAGGTTGATATTCTTTGTTTACCGGGCGTCTTACATAAGCTCGCGAGCCTTTTCCACCATATAATACAATTTTTGACTCGTCGGACCACAGAACATTTCTCCACTTTTCTACCGGCCATTTCAAATGATCTTTGGCAAAACTTATTCGTTTGGAAACATGTTTCGAAGTCAACAAAGGAACCTTTCGAGGGCTGCGAGCGTTTAACTTGTGTTTGCGAAGATAAGTGCGGACTGTCTGAACGCATGTGTCGACCTTCAATTCATTCTTTAACTCAGTAACTGCCTTAAAAGGACTCTTTTTGCTTTCGCGAACCAGGCGGTTTTCAAGAAGTGGCGATATTCCACGTTTCCGGCCGCGTGTTTCTGCCGTTTCTTCATGAGTTAGAGCATTGCGAATCATTTTATTAGAGCAGCCAACTATTTCGCCCACTTCCTTGTATGTTTTGCCCTGTGATATGAGCCTTTTTATTATCTCGCGTTTTTCAGAACCACAATGTTTTGCACGACCCATATTGACGAAAAAAAATTATTTAAACTGCAAATTTTTAATTAAATTGGTTTTAAAATTAAACAAAACTTTAAAATATGTTCACTTTTTATATTAAAGATAATTAGCGCCTTCTCTTCTTGACTATAATGTGCGAATAGTGCTATTTTTTTTTTCGCATGTTTTTGCATTTTTCTCATAAATTTATTACTGTAAACAAATGCAGTTATATTTTTGTACAAAGTGTTGTTGCTTCCAGAAAGCGAACACATTGTATAGTTGTAAAGTACACTGAGTTTGAAAAATTGTTGCCTAGTTTTAAATTTATTCCACATTTGCTTAAGTTTTCAACATCAGTGCTATTATTTTTTTCGCAACTGTACGTATGAATATATATATATTTATATATATATGTATGTATATATGTATTTTAATATGTACGTACGTATGTGTACTGAAAAAAAATAACTTAATTCTTTTAACCTACACAAAAAAAATTGCATTTAGTTATTTTAATCACAAAAAAAACAAGGGAAAACGATAATTTCGGTGAAACCGAAGCCTATATACTCTTCACACATGCGCTTATCTCGGCAAAGCTGGAATTTTATACTATTTACTTAGTAAGTATGCTAGCCAGTTGCGCTATCTAGGTCTCATATCTTTGTATCGATATAAATGTAGAATTTAGCTATTATCAACATTTATTATTGAAATTTAATATCAAACCAAATTTGATTCACTGTTTTTTATGTAGCGTGCAATTTCAAAAATATTAAAAAAAAACAATCGCTTTTATTTAATTAGTTCTGTAGTCATTAACCGGTCTTCTAACTAGTGTGCTGCTTCTGGTTGAAAAATGTCAACATTCTAATTATCAAACCAATATATCAAATATGCCGCATAAAGACAATCGGACATGAGTAAAACGACTCTCTTATTGGCGTTCTTGCTGGTTACAAATATATAAACTCTGGAACGTTCGATGCATCGGTTAAGGCGTTGCAAACATTTTGACTATATAATTCACACACTATTTGTGAAGAATATAACAAATAAAAACAAAATTTAACAAAGTGGAAATATTTGTTACATGTTTTTACTTAAACATTTATCGTATAATGCCTATGTTTTTACAGTATATTGTGTATATATATGTATATATATAAATATATATTTGTATATATATAAATATATATTTATATATATATATATTATATTACCTATTTCATCGAACTTATTCTCACCAGTATATATTTCCTCTTAAAATCCGTTACTTGGCTAACTTCGTTAATCAATTCTGTTTGTATTAAATGTTTTTTAACAGCACCGACATGATGTAGCCAAATTCAAATTTATAAAATAACTGCAGTAATTTGCTCCCTCAGAGCGCAGTTGGCTCTTTCACTTTCTAATTTCCAGTTCAACACACTCAACTTTAGCATACTATTCCATGCTTGGTGGTGCAATTCAATGATTTCTATGCAACGAACAAATACAAATATTGAACATGTTGGTTTGAAGCCTACCGGATGACTAATATAAAATGCACGTGTTGAATAATGAAATAATGGAAAAAACTTGCATTTATCAGCATCGAAAGTCCAAAGTATATTAACAACAGTGTGTGTGTGTCAGATGGAGCTATCCACCAAATATTCGTAAAATGTTTAAAAACCGAATATTAATGTCGTAGATCTACTTGTAGAGTTGGAAGTTTACAAAACATCTTGATGAAAGAATAATATATACCAACCCATTCTTAACAATAATACATAGTGTCGAAAAAATTTAATTTTCATAAAACATTTTGATACCATCAGAGTAAAAAACAGATTGATACGTATGTACGTATGTAGTTGTTCCACAACACCAATTTTTAAATATGCTAATGTCAAAATCTTCAATGGAATTGAGTACTCGTAAAATCGTAAAAAAATATATTATTAAAGCAATTGAGTAAGCTACCGTTCGATTTTTGCGCATATCTGATGCCATACTATACCATGTGGGTTAAAGCTTTAATCAAAGAAGACCTGCCAAGTATTTAAAAAAAATATATAAATAATTTATAGGTACCTAACCTACTACTATATAGAAAAGATATAAACGAGTTTTAATAAAACAAAACGACCAATTTTTTTGTGATATAATGTAGGTATGTGTATTGTAAATCAACAGCTCAATATAATATACATAACTATTTCTATATATTAATATAATTTTATACCTAATATGAAAAAAAGACCAAAAAAAAAAAAGAAATGCAAACTGAACGCAACAACGTAGACACAAACCCTGCACTTGAAACAAAATAAAAATAAATATGAACGTACATAAACATCATATGTATCTCTGGGCAACTACTTTAATTCTACAATCTTCTGATTCCATTTCAAAGGAACACAAACGTATATAAATAATATTAAATTAATATTAAATAATATTAAAAAACAATCATACATTATTACACACGGTAATCGTCCATGTATGAGTTCAGATGTAAGTTCTTCATTGTTAACGTGAAGCAGTAGGATGGGCACGTGCAGCAGCTACAGATGGGTATATACTATTTTATATGCCTAAACTAAAATCATTGTTAGCCAGCGAAATTATTTGTTTTGTGTGTAAAGGCTAGTCAAATGTTAAATACTTCATGCTAAGGGAGTCTAACCACTCTTACATCTCCTACTGCTCGTCATCCTTTACCGTATCCATTGTTACTCGTGGCACCACAGCTTACGACACATAATAAATGCGTTTACGTATGCATAACACGTAAACTTGTGCGACATATCTGCCTTTATGATTGTTGCTGATATGTGTTCGATCTGTCGTTCAAGCGAACGATGAACGATTTAACTCTTAGCGGATGCTCCGCTTGACTGTCACCAAGTTTGCAGACAATACTGCTGGTATCTTCTTTTCTGCGATTAATATCGGTTTGCGGTTCGTTGCACGTTAATTGAGCACTAGATAAGTTAGAACTGCTTAAAATTAGTTTACTACATATGTACATTTTGGAAGCATATCAATTTGTTTTTTCTTTTCAGTGAGTTTTTTGCGTGCGTATAGATTATGCATTATTGTAAATATGAATGTATGTTCTTTTGTTCTTAATAAGCAAATTTCTATAAAAATATTTTATTTTTCTGCTGTTTGTTTACTCCATGTATCATCTTGGTAGATGTTCTTGTATTTTGCATCATTTTGTGTATATGCAGCAATCGCGATTTAGTCCCTCTTGATGCGTGCCTGCAGAAAGCAGTAGAGTATGCCCGCCTGTGCCATAACATCAACTGTACTTGCTGCAAGCGGATCCTTCTGCTTGACTTGTGTTTGACCAGGGCGCAAAAGTGTTGGTCCAAAAACCATTGCCAAATTGTGCAGTGACATTTTATTTTCGCTTTCCTTTTCGTGCACTCTACAAATTTAAATTTTTTTTTGTTATAAAATTTCAAATAAGCATGTACTTCTGCTGGTTTACCTAATCAAGTGATCCAATATGTGATTGATAGATGCTTTATTCGCTGCCGGTAATTCTTCGAATACTTTTAACAGTTCGTTGATGCGTGCCGCTTCATTGTTGTTACTAAAGGCCGAAAATGTCTCGAAAAACTTCGGATAGAGCAGATCGGAGTATAATGCCTCTGGCAGTTCTCTTAGATATGATTTCAAAATTCCAGTTACCGAATGAATATCAACCTCTTTCAGAAGTTGTTCGGCTTCGTACGCATCTTTGGTAAAATTTGTATTCGATTAAAAAAATATTAGCTACACTTGCACAACAGCTAAAAACTTACCCGATTCAAATGACTTCTTGAGCTTTGCCAAATCTAACGCGGAGCCGCTAACACGATAAATGCCTACCTCGAGCATGCCACGTCGTTCGACTTCGCGTATGCAGGCACTGATTATAAACGGAATGTCACGTTTCTCACGTCTGCAAAATATAAATTGAGATAAGATGTGTTTCGATGTATGCAGTGAAGTGAAAATGTAATACTTACTTTAATACTTGACCCATTTTGGCACCGAACAGTGCACCTGGCTTGGATGTTGCGAGGCACAACTCACCTGCCACAAAGCGGAATTTCATGCCCAGCTCCAGCGATTCACTTAGTTTAAGATCGCGCGTTTGAGGGGTTTGCTCTTGTAGCCAACTCCGACTTAACTAAAATTCAGAACATATAATATTAGTGGATACATTCGAGTACTGCTGTTCTACACTGCTTACTTTTATCACTTGTTTAGCACGTAGTAGTGGACGTTTATGTGCTTCATACAGCAAGATGCGGACATTTTGAGTGCCCTCGAGTTCGATAACAAACGTCTCATTCCACAGCGGATTCACGCTGCGGCAAAGAACTTTTGTTGTCGCCCCATGAAAATAATGTCCGTATGAGTCGACTTCGATGCAAATATATAAATCTGATGGCTGTTCCAAGCCGCTCAGGCCTTGTATTGTTATATATAGATCACCAACAAACAAGGGATCATCGTTAGGCTTGCGCATCAGATAGGAGCCCATTTCAATTTTCAATCCTTTTTGCATGGCAACTATAAACGCTGTAACGTCGAGCGAGTTGATCGTATTGGCACCAGATAGATTGCAGGTTTGTTTTAGTGATATAATCGATTCGATCCACTGCGTTCGCTCGAAGTCAGAACTGAGGAAAAAGGTGATCGTCTTGTTATTTGACTTATTGCCTATGCGAAATACTAGATTTGGCGAAGCCAACATCAACTGTGACTCAAGATCAGACATTTTACGGCGATATTTCTCACCAGCGCGAACGCCGTTTGACTTGCGTGCCTTATCGTCCTTTTCCTCAAGTATGACCTGATCGCGTACAGCGCGAAGGTTTCGTTTCACTTGCAAAATATTAGCTGGACTAGATTCTTTCAGATCGGCATTCGATTCGGCATCATCGAATATAATCACATCCTTCAGTGGTATAAACCATTTCAGTTCATGTTCGATGCGTTCGCGACTTAGCGCTTTGTGCTTGGCGCAGGCGATGACATCATTGAAAAGGAACAAATGACGCAACTTCCGATGACCGTCGACTAACTCCACAATGAATGAATTACGCACAACACGACGCAAATTTTTGTTCGACTCACCAGGCAATCGCTGATTGACAACGTTAAACTGGTTAAGGAACATCTGTATGGTGTTTTGGGCCTTACGCAAAGGCTGATGATCGGGATGATTTGGAGGTGTTTCGCGCAATAGATCATTGAATACAAGCGCATTAATTTGCACACGAGCGACCGGCTTGTGTAGAAGATCTTCCAATGGCAGAGTCTGTTCCGTTTGCAGATTAACAACTATCTCTGAAACAATTTGTTTAAATTGCGGATTATTTGAGCTGCACTTCTTCACTGTCTCAATGGCTTGGCCATAGTTGTGTAGAAAGGCGCTGTATAAATCGAACATATCGGCCAAGCGCTTGAATGTTTCACCGATGAGCACATCGCCGCCTTCGTGCGCAACGGTTGTCTTCAGATCGGCTAAGAAAGCGGTATGCACTTCATACAAGTCCTCGATCTTAAAAAATATCGTATGCTCTTCGTCTTCCTTGATAACAGGTTGCGATGTTCCGAGCGTGGCGTGTATTGCCTTTTTATACTGTAAGAGTAGAAGGACAATTTTCAAACATTTCAAAACCAAAATTAAATATTTACTTACTTCTCGCATTTTGTTCAAACACTTTACATATATAGTTTCGCTCTGTATGATGCCGCTGAGTATGGTGCGTATTTTAGCGCCACGCGCGTTACCGGAAACCTATAAGGGAAGCGGCGAACATGAAACATTAATGTAGGGGAAGTAAGTCATTCATGTTTTGTACGCAACACTCATTAACAACACAAACAGTCGTCGGTGTCTACTTTATATGAAGAAATTTTATTTGGCAATATTTGTTAGTGAGGTTAAGACATCTTCGGCGTCCTGGCAAATATAAAATCCCGTTTAAGACCGTAAAACAAATCAACCACTTTATGGTGTGGATAGCATGTTTAAGCGTGAATACACAAAATTTATGCAAAATTGAAGCACAATTTTTGCAATTATTATCAATTACAATGATTCAAATTACAGAGTTAAGGCCTATTTAGACTATGAAATTCCTAGAGGTTTCTTTCAATTTTCATGCAAACCTTTATGCTATGTTCAAAACTAAAACAATTTACACTGAAAGCGTTTCCGAAATCAAAGAAAAAGACCATTGAGAGATACTTAAAGGAGTATATCAAACTTATTAAGAATATTTGGTATGATGTGGAGTCATCTAAGAGATGATTAAAGTAAATTTATTACATAACATTTATTTATTTATTTATTAGACTTAGATAGGTTTACAAAACGTAAACTAACTTAGGGTATAGCTCTGGCAATATTACATAATATATTTCAGGTAATATAGTCAAAATTGCCAAATAAAAGTCCCTCACATAAAATGAGCTAAACCCACGATCAACTTTGTATGTATAACCAGTTCTCCTTCACCACCAGGCAACCAAGTTTAAAGCGTGAATCTTGATACTGCTAACGGACGATGAATGTGGACACCAATGTAACCAGTAGTGATATGAACAAGTGCCAAATGTAATAAGAAATGTACGACTGTTCACAGACAAACAAAAGAAAAAATTGTTTTGGTTAAAATGTCACCAATAAAGTAATCAAACATTTTAGCAACATAAAAATACATACAGAAAATAGTAGTATATTTATTTACTATTATATAAAATATCTACTTGTGTAATGTTCAAATTGAATTTAAACATAAAAAAAATTTATTTTTTTATTGCACACATAATTATGAAAAGCAAACATTACAATAAACCTTCACTACGAAAATATGGGCAAATATCAATCGGATTAAAATCATGACCCAACATTCACTATCTTACCCAATAACACCACCCAAAACATAACTAATAGACAAAAAAGTGACAAAACTGATAATACGAAAAAAGCCAAGAATCAAAACCCAGCATACTATTCTCTCACCACATTCTCCCCGACCAGGTCAGAAACAGTCTTCACCGCATTACAATGTCCCCCCAAGCCCCAAAATCAACATTACTCTCGCCCCATTACATTCACTTTCCCAGCACAATTTCTATTTGCTCGCATCATAATCACAAATTGTAGGTGCCTTTAGTTTAAAAAAAAAACCGCCGTATCACTCCCATCTACTTTCTACACTCTGTCTCCCAGTGCACTAACTCTCCCGTAACTCATTGTTCTGATCCCATCAACATGTATTCCAAATATCACACGAAGCTGAAGTAGACAGAGTGCTCAAGCACCTCGCAGGCACAATGTTCCGATAACTTAAGCCATTTTGGTAGAGCTTAAAAACAAAATAAGACTTTTGGCAAGCAAAAAGTCTATTGGATTTGACGGAATCGACATAGTAGTCAATCTGCTGGCGGTACTCTCGAAATCGTTGAAGTCATACAAAAAGCCTTTCAAGAGAAACAGTACAGTCCGTTCGTATTCCTTGAATTGAAACAATCCTTTGATCGCGTATGGCACAGGCTGTTGTGCTCACAGTTCCGCTTTCTACGATCATATTTACAGGGCAGAAGCTTTTATGTGAAACATGAGAACGTCAAATCTAAGTTAAAAAGCCTACAGGCTGGAGTGTCTTAAGGAAGCGTGGTGGGCCCATTGCTTAACACCATCTACACAGCTGGTATGCCCGACTCTATCTGCAATGAAGTAACTATAGCGATAAATGCGGCCGATCAAGCAAATCTTGCTTCAACATCCAATGCTAAGGCAGCCAAGACTGGATGAACAAGTGGAAAAACGCGATAAACACAGCCGTCTATGTCTTATTCGCACTTCGACCTAAGGGTTACGATCGGGCACGTATCAATGGCATGGTGATTCCAAAACGAAACAAAGTCAATTCTGGCTTGATAAAAGGCCTAACTTTTAAAGATCTTATAGTGGTGAAATGAAAGCAACTAGACCTAAAAAGACGTCATTGGCCATACAAATAGTTTGATTATACAAAGCCGTACCTAAACTAGCCTGGACTTATGGCATCCAGCTATGGGGTGTGGCAGCTGATTCAAATATCGGGTGTGGCAGCTGATTCAAATATCGAAATACTTCAACGGTATCAAAACATCACCCTTAGGAAAATCACTCGAGTTTCGTGATATATGCGCAACGACAATATTCACAAAGATCTTCAGATGCCAAGTATAGCTGAAGAAATCAGGAACCATAGCAACAGATACATAGAAAAACTATATCAACACAGCAACAATCTGGCCATCAATTTACTTGATAATTCAACAACGAGGCGCGTGCACCCGTTAGATCTCTCCTGTCCAAGGTCATAGGATATGTAGGTTAATATATTTTAATATAATAGTACTTAGTAAAATTCACGTAAAAAATTAAATACATAGATAATTTGATTGAAGTTCCTGCATCGAACTGATGGCAAATAAACAGATGAACAAAAAAAAAATTTTAATTATTCAAACAGACACTCCAATTTTATTTATCTGTATAGATGTATATGTACATATTAGAGGTGGAGAACAATCGATGGCACTATCGGCACTATCGAGGGTTGGTCACTATCGAGGCACAATCGATTGCAGCCAAACACCTTCGATAGTGGTCGATAGTGACGTGGTCGATAGTGAAGTTCAGACTCTGAAAAGCATTTTGTACGTGATAAGGAAAGCAAAAAAATCTCACAAGTTTGGAAGTATTTTAAACGGTCCGACAATAAAAAGCTTGCAAAATGCCTACTAGATGGAATAGTTAGTATTTCATGATTGAGCGCATTTTAAAAACCCACGATGCCATTGCCAAAGTTTAATTAGCAACAACCAATGCACCGCTACCATTTACTGCTGAGGAAATACTTATACCAAAAGATATCGAGAAAATATTGGCTTTCTTCCAGCAAGTAAGTGAGAAAATTTCTGGTGGAAAGTATGTGACCATATCGCTTTATATACCTATGGCGTATGGACTATACAGAAAAATCGAAAGTGTTGTACCATTGCTACAAACTTTCCAAGGAAAAAAGATGCAAAGCATTCTTTTGGAGTCCATAAAAAAAGTCTATCCATTTACGAGCAAAGGACCGTCTGCAGGATGGCTACGATATTGGATCCGCGTTTCAAAAAGAATGAATTTCAATACAGTTCGAATGCTGAACAAGCATCGACATTTTTTGAAAACGAGTAGGCAAATTTGTCTAGCAAAGAATCTGCAATTGATCTCTACGTGGCAACGGTGACTAATGCACAGGACACACTTTTTGATTTTTTGGGTGAGAGGTCGTCAAACACAGCCGGAAACGCACGAGTAGATGCAATTATAGTCAAAAGGCAGTATCTGGAGAGGACAATAGTCACACAGGTTATGGACCGCCTATTAAGGATTAAGGTAAGCCTAAAAAACAAGTTATCAATTCTATATAACTATATATATTACTTTTTATTCCAGGTGAATCAAACTGACTTCCCTTCGCTCCAAAAACTTTTTTGCAAATACTTATGCATTCCTGCAACGTCCGTAGAATATAAACGAGTTTTCAGCAAGGCGGGCCAAATCGTTTCTGAGCGGCGAACCAGGCTTAAGGAGGAGAATGTTAAAATACTTTTATTTGTGAATCAAAATTTTTGGGTAAATAAATAAATAAACCATAATTTTCTCGTTTACAAAAAAAAAATAATTTTTATGTGGGACGATATTATCGACGACTATCGACCACTATCGAGGGTTCAAAAATTACTATCTTCGAATATCGATGGCGCCGACTCTCGATAGTTCTCCACCTCTAGTACATATATACGATCATAACGAACGGACGTGTTTCCATCACGCTCCGTTGCAGCCGACTGTTTATTTTTGTAAAATAGTGCAAAGATCATAACAATAAATACAGCACCCAAATTGTGCTACGCACAAAAATATTCATAAAAATGTATTTTATTAAATCTATGAAATCAAAAAAAGAACATAAAAAATGTAAAAAGAACCAAAAGGTCAAAGTTCAAGTTTTATTCAATACGAGCACAAACGCTCTCTCAAAAACTCGTGAGATGATCTCTGCCCTGAGTGTCAACAAAAACAATGGTTACTTCACCATTCGCTCACCAGATATATATATATACCCTGACCAGATACAACAAAAAAAAAACCTAACAACATCAACTCTTCATATCTAAAACTATATTCTTAAAGAGCAAGGTCGTGCTCTCCCTCTTTCCTTGTCACTAACGGCAATGTTCAAAACACCGATCAATCTTGGAGCACCCAATACGGTACTCTAACAACACCACTTAATGGAGGCTTCATATCTACGCATATAACAACAACAGCTCCTATTCAAACAGCTTCTTCTTCAAACATATTGTGTAAACACAACATTAATCTGCACAACTATAGCAATAGTAAACACAACATCCTGCGCCCAGCCTATAATGTCTACCAGCAACAAACAAGAAAAAGTGCATAAGTTATACAAAAAACATTAATACTACTTCCCTAAGCCAGTCTTTAAAACGTAAAAACCCCTCGCCTAACTCTAATGTAGACAGTACCCCAAACAAAAAAAAAAAATAAAAAATAAAAGTACGCAAAACCAAAAAACTTAACAGTCATACTGACTCAGCCAAGCAGTTGCAACAAATCGGTTCGAACTATTAGCAACAAACGACGAAATCGTCCGTGCGAACGGAATCGAACCAAACAACAAAACCACCAGCAACCAACAAGCCAATGATAGTAATGAGAAGCAAACTTCGAAAATCAATAAACTCCACCAATTTACGTTCAAGGTGTAGAGCGCATTATTTCACTTAACGGCGCGCTCAAGGAGATTGCAGGTCAAAATTATATTCTTAAGACTCTGTCCAACAAAGAAGTTCGAGTCCAAATTTCCGAGTCTGTTCACTACTCTGCTTGAATAAAAATTTTGCGTTCTAAAGGAATAAAATAGTACACTTACAAACCCAAGGAAGAATGTGGCTTCAAAGTAGTGCTTCATCGCTTGCACTATTCTTCAGACATTGAAGATATAAAAGCTGAACTAAAGGAAAGAGATCATGATGTTATTAACATACATAATATTATACAGAAATCACAGAAAAAACCTCTACTTTTTTTTCTGTCGAACTGAAGTCAAATAATAACAACAAAGATATATACGGTATAACCTCTTTACTACAAACTAAACTACAGTTTGAGCCTCCACATCATAAAAGAAGCATAGCACAATGCAGCAATTGCCAAAAATACGGTCATACTCGCAATTACTGTACTAGAGACCCGGTTTGCGTTAAGTGTGCTGGAAGTCACAAAACTTTGGACTGCACATCAGAAATAGACAACAACACTATCAAATGTGCGCTATGTGGAGTTAATCATATCGCAAATTATAAAAAATGCGATAAAGCGCTTTCCGCCTCCAAGAGAGAAAACTACCCCTAAAACCTTTAGTTCAGAAAATAATCAAACTACCCAATCAGGTGTAAGCTACGCTCAAGCGGCAAAATCTGCCTTGCCCTCTCAAACGTCTCTTCAGACATCGTGAACCAACTCATCACAAATTGCACCGTCAAACAACGACATGGCAGAGCTAAAAAGCATTTTGAAGAATTCAGCAAATGACTAACATTATACTTTACTTTTAGTAACCAAAATTGATAACCACCATGGTCGATAACTTAAACATAATAACATGGAATGCAAATGGTCTTTACCAACACCTTCTAGAACTAACAAAGTTTCTAAAGGACAACAAGATTGGCATAGCATTAATATCCAAAAGGCGCTGCACAGCTAAGCATTCCTTTAAAATCACAGGATACTCGACTATACATCTATTATACCAATCACCCAGACGGAACAACCCACGACGGTACTGCAATAATAAAAAAGACTATTAAGTATGCAGAGCTAAAAAACTATGTCAAAGATTATATACAATCTACAACACTGCTTTTAACGGACAATTCTGGGCATTTCTCTATATCAGCGACTATACAATGCTCCAAGACACACCGTATCTGTAGACCAATATATACAATACTATGGTACTCTTGGAGACAGATACATTGTGGCAGGGCACTTCAACGCCAAACACACACAATCGGGATCTCGCCTAACGAACACAAAGGGCATAAATTTGTTTAAGGCAGTTCAGAAAATGAAAAGTATGCTCTTAAGTACGGGAGAACCAACATACTGGCCGTCAGATTTAATTAAATTACCGTACGTCATTAATTTCTGTATATTAAGAAACTTTAATAAAAAACAGTTGCAGTTTGAGTCAAGATTCGAATTATCTTCTGACCACTCACCAATCGAGATTAAATATTTGTTAACAGCACAACACGTACCTGCTCCATCTCACATGACAAACAGCAAGACTGATTGGGTCGTTTTTCGGGACCATTTTAATTTACATCTTGACATGTAAATACCGCTCAACACTGCAGAGAATATGTAAAGCTCAATAATATATCTGAATGACATTAATCAACTACTAGTTTTAACTAAAACATCAACACACAATTTACGCTCCATTTATCCGACGCCAGATAGAAATGAAAAGAAAACTTCGCAAGTCATAACAAGCGACAAGATCACCGCACATTAAGAAAAAACTCAATAAGGCATCGAAAGAACTAAAAGAAACTTAACAAAAACTTAAAAACGAGGTTGTCACAAATCACTTGCGTCAACAAACTCCCACTTTAGAAAAAAACACTCGCTGTGGAGAGCAACAAGACACCTCACCAATAAAATGATTCATCAACCCCCAATAAAAAAGATATTTAGTACCTGGGCAAAAACCCACCTCGAAAAAGCCAATGTTTTCGCGGATCACTTTGATGATGATTCATTTTAGATTACATCCATTACTAACAAATTTTGGGTCACTAAATAACTGTACATTATACTAACGTATGGCACGACGAATATTCATCGCTTTTAAAGCGTGAGTACCTCAAGGAAGTGTCTTGGGACCCTTGGTTTACAGCCTCTACACAGCAGACATTCCAACCCCTAGTGATGGATCAGCCATGTTAGCTACATTCGCAGACGACACAATAATTTTATATGCACATAAAAATTTAATAACTGAAACAGTTAGACTACAACATATGCTAAACGAAACATCAAACTGGTTTGGCATATGGAACATTAAACTAAATGACCAAAAGACGATCTGTGTAATATACACTACAAAAATCAGATATACTCCTCATCCACTTAAATTAAATGATAAGAGAATGTATATTGACAACAAAATCACTTGAAAATACCATGTACAACAGAAAAGGGATCAAAGAAAACTTAAATTCAAGCAGCTCTATTGGTTTTTAAAAAAGAATTCGTTGCTAACAACTGAACAAACTTCTTATATACAAATGTTTAATAAAACCAATATAGACCTATGGCATTCAACTGTAGGGTACTACAAAAAAATCAAACATAGATATAATACAAAGACAAGAATCAAAAATCCTTCGTTGCATAGTAAACGCAGAGTGGTATGTTTCAAACCAGGATATACAAAAAGATCTAAATATATTACCGGTAATGGACGAAATAAAAAACTTAAGCAGAAAATACCAATTAAAAATAGCAATTCACGACAACCGAGAAATAAATAATATGCCAACCCAGAGTTAGTCAACAAGACGATTAAAACGGCTGAGACCAATAGACTTAATATAGAAGAGGTTACTTTAAAATAATATAAAAATGATTTTAATAATTAGTACACACTAAAAGTTTATTATTAAGCTAGATACAATTTTAGTGCTCATTTTTTTAAAATATCCCAACAAGCAACAGAAAGTACTTAGTATCATAAGATTATAAAGGGCAATATCAAAATAAAAAATAGGTAGATTTATAGACTAGCAGACTCGGCTTGCGCTGCTACGCTCATTCGTTGTCATACGTGAGCCTTCGCCGAAATTGAAATTTTTCAAGTCTAATTTTAAAATATTTGATTTATCATAGCATGCTTCGATTTTCAGTTGACACCAGTTACCTTGGGAGATTGGAATCGTTTGCTCAAGTGCACATTGTGTGAAAAGTTGTTGACTGCCATTCACCTGGGAATGGCCAACAATGATTCTTGTGTCAAACGGTCCAAGCAACTCACACGTCCGTTAGGACACGTATCTCCTGGGTAGCCTCTGAGAACGTGAGAAGGCGAAGGGGCCCCCTCTCCTTTAAAAAGGGGTTGGTGCGCTGGGCTTGGGACCCGCCACTTTAAAAAATAACCCCCCCAATGAAAACGATTATGAAGCCAAGGAAGGACCCCTTTGATGACGACCCACGCTAACACTACAAGGATCATGAATTGAGGATATGCACCTGGAATGTCCGCACCCTTAATTGGGATGGTGCAAATATCCAGCTGGTTCATGTCCTCGAAAAATGCAAGTCTGACATCACCGCAATCCAAGAAATCCGATGGATAGGGCAGGGTTGCTGTAAAAAAGCATCCTGTCTACTACAGCTGCCATGCGAGTAAGCACGAATTTGGATGTGGTTTCGTGGTGAGTAGGAAACTACGTGGCCTCGTCTCTAGGTTTACGCCTGTTGACGAGCGCCTAGCCGCGATACGCATCAAGGCTAAATATTTTTATATTCTCGAAAATTCTATCAAAAGGTCAAGCGTCTGACTGAAGGTTTTAAGCCCGGAGTAACTTTCTGTAAGGATGACAATGGAAATCTGGTAACGGATGAACAAGAATCACTGAGATTATGGAGGAGTCATTTTTCCAACCTACTCGGAGGCAATGAAGCGCACAATACCGCCGATAAAGAAATGACACCGGAACCACCAGTTAATGATGGCACTATTGTAGAGCCACCGGACTATATCGAGGTCGATTCAGTTATTAAAAAGCTGAAAAGTAACAAAGCGGCAGGCTCTGATGGGCTCCAGCTGAGTTATTGAAGACCGGTGGCGAAGAGTTGGTTAGGAGTATGCACCAACTTTTATGCAAAATATGGTCCGATGAACGCATACCCTCTCCGTATTTGGCATTTAAAACGACTGGCGCCAGTGCGCACAAGATTATGGAGGCTGCCGCGCCTTCCTAGACGCGGCCATGACCGGCAGACGGTATAAGGCCACATAAGTAAGTAAGTACCAGTTACCTTCTACCCATTAGGTAGGCTGCAAAGTTTATGAATTGTTATACATAACCTTTTGCCGCCGATTAGCACACTTTCCCTCTCTCGAATTATAACCGCGAATACGAGGGTTGCTACATATATTTCTAGCCTGAGCAACAAAACATGTTGCCAGATGCAATCTGACGTCTCTATCGTAAAATCTGAAATTTTTTAGGCCTAACTTACTGTGAACACTTTGAAGTACGAGCGCAATTTGGTTTCTTAACAGACACCTGAATAATTCATCACGGCCCAAAAATGGAACTAAACGGTGAACATGTTCGTGCGATGATTTATTACGATTTTCGACGTGGATTATCAAGACAAGAGTGCACCAATCAACTTAAATCAACTTTTGGTGATGAATCTCCATCCTTGGCCACTGTGAAAAACTGGAACAACGAATTCAATCGTGGCCACAGTTCGCTCACCGACGAATTTCGTAAAGGTCGTCCAAAATCCTGTGACATACCGAGAGATTGAAGCATCCCTGACTACCATACATACAATAATATATGAACATTCGATCATCAGAAATGTTTGTTCACGTTGGATACCGCATAATTTGACAATCGCTCAAAAGAAGGCTCGTGTCGATTGGTGCAAGCAAATGCTGAACAAATCCATGAGAGGTGCGTTAAAAGCAGTCTACTCAATCGTTACAGGTAACGAAACGTGGATATATGTGTATGAGCCCGAAACAAAACAACAGTCGACCGTCGGGGTCTTTCAAGACGAGCAAAATCCAACAAAAGTTACTCGCACGCGCAGCATATCGAAGCAAATGATCGCATGTTTCTTCTCGAAATCCGGACACGTTGCGACCGTGCCGTTTGTGGAAAGAATAACGGTCAATTCTGAATGGTATACAACCATTTGTTTGCCTGAAATGTTCGATGAACTGAGGAAAACCAACAGCCGAAGACGAATCATACTTCATCTCGATAATGCGAGCTCTCACACTTCGCCCGTTTGAGAGTTTTTGGACGCTCAAAACATCGAATTGATGGGTCATCCCTATCATATTCATATTCACCTACCAACACACACCGAAACCTATCGCATAAACATTATTCGGGAGACTGATATGATACTCATATGAAGTATATTAAAACTTATAGAGAATTATCTGCATTATTATGAAAGATATGTCAATTATAATACGCATAAAGTTGTAAGAATTTTGGATCGTGATAATCATATTTTGGGTAGATGTACTATGGCTATACTCTGCGCGGGATTGTACTCAATAACTTCCCAAAGTTTCATGGTGATCGAATGAAAGGTGTAGTAATCTTCAATTCAGGCTATTTTCAAGCAGTTTCTTTAAATCCAATTAAGCAGTAGAGGTTCAAACTGACTAGTAAAAGTGAATAATATATATTAGGGGATGACTTTAACCGTCGGCATCTGTCTTGGAGCAGCTGTCGAGCAGTTGGAGGAGCTTGCTAAAGAAAGAGCTTAACTGACGCAATTTCAATATGCATTGTCCGGTAGACTACATATACATCGTTGCCAAAACACAAGGGCAATGGGAAACGATTGATTTATTTTTAACAAACGTTCCTCAGCTCTTCAAAAGCCTGTGTTAATAATGATCTAAGCTGGAATCACCTTCCAATCCAAGTAGTTGTTAAGTAGCCCGGTATAGTTAATTTTAAAATTGCAGTACTTAATCGCCAATTAAGCGTAGAAACATATACTGTCAAAACTTGCAAAGATGTTGAAACTTAGCCGATTTCGATCAGTTCGAATGACTAAATACTCTGATTGTCTCAAACTTTCGTAATAAAACCTTGAAGGTCCTCTAATCCTCGCCAGGGTTTTGTCCGTTTTGGTACATAACAAAAATCCAAAAAGTCCACCGAGCTTAATCATATTTATAAAAAATGTCTGAAAAAGCTACCAAATTGCGGGACTCGCTTCCTTTAATGCCTTATTAATGAAAGCCTAAGGTATTGCTATTTTGTAACGGCATGAAAAACATCAAAAGGTTTTCCCATAAGGAAACCAAATAAGCTTGCTGATTTAGTCATCTCTTATCACCCTATAAGATTATTCTCCTCCTCAAAAAATTTTAAATAGAAAAAATACTTTTGTTTTTTAAATATAGTGTTCAGGCATGAAGCCTAAACATGTAATATGAGGCAAAACTCTCAAAGACGTCCAATAAGAACAACGCACACACAGTGCATTAGAGCTGCACTTGATAAGTGCAGCGTGTGTATTTTTAATCGTCATATTTTTAATAACTCCATCTAAGCGTTGGTATGTAACACTTGACAAGTACAGCGACTTAATTTATGATGTACATACATCGATTTTAATAGCTCTTTCTCCGTTTGTCAAGTGCTACATTGACAAGTGTTTTAATAGCCTTTTGTCCGCGTTGGCTTAGTAGTTTCTGCTACGCGTCTTTTTACATTATAAATAGTTTTAGATTCCGCTGAGGCCTACAACCTCAGCGATAGCATTACAATAGTTTAAAAATAGAATAAGTTTTTATGAATAAAAAGGGAGCCGCTCGCTAGAGCGGTTCAGTTGTTAATAAACACTCGCCAATAAAGGAACGACTTATATCTTAAAGAGTTCACACATTTAATGGTCCTTCGAAACGGATCTCGGTTGACAATAAGAAAAATATTCAGTGATATATTTTTAGTCTATCGAGTTTAATAAACTACGAGACTACTAAGTGACCAAAGCGTATTCTGTGGCTTAAACAGCAGAAAGTGAAAAGTGTAAATTATAGTTTTTTTTTTTGCAAAACCATTTTTTGCTGTGAGTCGAGGCACAGCAAGGTCAACAAGGCGACCAAATAAAAAACACCCCCATCGGGTTACGCCAGAAATAAGATAAATATTATAATATTATAAAATATTCACTAAAAAACTCCATCAAGATGATGACTGAAAAGACGATTCAGTTGTTGAAGGAGCAAGAAACGCTAACAGAAGAAATACAGCGGTTAATAACAAAACAGGCAAGTTTACCAAGCATAGAGAAACTGGCAGAGAAGTTTACTGCCAATCATTCATTGCTGGTAAAAATTGGAGTTGTGGATCATATATATTTTGATGAAAGAAAGTATGATACCACAATGGCTAGCATTAAGGTTTACAGAGAGTCTACGTTGAAGGTCGAAATGTCCGACCGACCTAGCTCATCTAAAGTAACTGATGAGCAAAGGGACGCAGGCAAGGTAGCTACAAGCAGCCATCCTAAGTCATCAAAAGTACCTGATGACGAAGAGAGTTCAATAAAATCCATCAAGGCATCAGAAGTGCATGATGACCGAATGGAAGTCAACTCACAAAGGAGCTCCAGTCCTGTAGAATATTGGGTAGATCTCGTAGAAAGAAGAGCTGATCGAGTGAGGCAACAAATGTGCCAAATCAAGGACAGCTTAGAAAAGCAAAACACAACGGATCTAGTAAAGGATCAAGCTATGTTAAAAAGCTATTGGTCCTCAGTGGAGGACACCCTATCAAAATTAGAGGGCAAATACATAAAGTATGCATTTGACCAAGATGAGATGGATATTCTCAGAGCGGAAGTCGCTGGCCTAGATGTAGTCATTGGTAAAAGAGTCAAGGAGCTAAACGACACAAAGCTGGATGTGCCAGAGCTACCGAAATTTGATCTTCCAAATTTCAATGGCAACGTAAAGGATTGGGCAACATTTTACGAGCTATTCTCAGAAATGATCGATGGCAGAAATGATCTCAGTGACACAAGGAAACTGGGCTATCTAAAGGCATGCCTAAAAGGAGAGGCTAAAATGGTAGTCGGCCATCTCCTGATAGGATTAGCATCATGCTATAAATCAGCATGGCAACTAATCTGCAAGCGCTATGACAACAGTCGCAAAATATTTTCGGACCACTTCAATAAATTAATAGAACTTAATTACCTGAAGCCCGATTGCGAAGAAAGTCTACGCAACTTCTTGGATACAGCCATGGAGAGCATTTACATCATTCGCGAAAAAGCCAAGATAACCTATGAAGCAGATGTAATATTTGCAGAAATACTGCTGCGTAGGTTCTCATCAGAAGCCTTACAACTTTATGAGCAGCATGTGAAAAAGGCAAGAACGATCCAATCATTAAAAGACGTTCTGGAATTTATTGAGCAACAACATAGTTCAATAAACTCGGTACAAAGAAACGTCTACCAAAAACCACCAGCGAAAGCATAGTGCAAAAAGCGCATATTTTGTTCAAAGGAGGGTCACGAAATTAGCAAATGTCTAAGGTTCAGAGGGGAATCGATTACAAAGCGAAGAGACTTTGTTATCAAAAAAGCCTTATGTTTCCGGTGTTTTGGACAACATAACGCTAAAGACTGCAAAAAGGATTGGAAATGTAATCGTTGCAATAAAGGCCACAATAATCTGCTGCACGAAGATATAAAAACGGGAAGTGTCTCTAGCAACTCCCTTAAAAATAATTCAGCACAAGACACGCTTTTGGCTACAGCACTCATAAGAGTCAGGATTTCAAAAGGCGATTATGAACAGCTGAGAGCTATAATTGATGCTGGCTCTCAGAAAACGCTGATTTCGGAGGAAGCGGCTCAGAGTTTGAACTTACAACGAGTGAAAAACACTGTGGAAGTTCAAGGAATCTTCTCAGAAGGCAAAGAAGTTTCGAAAAACAAGGTATGTATTCATATCAAGCCCAGAATGGGGGGGCACTTTTAACGCAGCCGTTGAAGCTTTAGTGCTTCCCAAACTCCAAAGAGCTCTACCGAGCAAAAAATTCGACATCGACATCAGAAAAGACTGGAAACAATGCGATCTAGCGGATCCAGAGTTCAACAAGCCAAGCAGAATCGACGTCATAATTGGAGTGGACCTCTTACCCAACATAATGATGGGAAGGGTCAAAACAGTGGATGAAATGATGGGCCAAAAAACCAAACTGGGGTGGATTGTTTCCGGTAATATATCTAGAGCATCCAAGAAGAAAATTGTAAGCGCAACTACAACTATACATCTGGACGACCTTGAGCGCTTCTGGGAATTCGACGGCGACAACAGCAGTGAAAAAGAACAAAATGCTGAGTGCGAAACAATTTTTAAACAAACAACAACGGTGCAGCCGAATGGCAGGCTAGTGGTCGCAATTCCATTCCGTAATGGTTTTGAGCTGGGTAACTCACGCAAGCAGGCTCTAGCAAGACTTCTGCAAATGGAAAAGAAATTTAAATGTAATCCGAATTTATTCAAACAATAGTCGGAATTTATGCAGGAGTATCGGGAGCTGAATCATATGAAACCGGCAAATTCAATTGGCGAAGGCAAATATTATTTGCCGCATCATGCAGTAATCAGGCCTGATAGTTTGACAACCAAACTTAGAGTTGTATTCGATGCTTCAGCAAAGACTAGCAACGGCGTAAGCCTCAATGAGGCAATGTTGGTTGGTCCTAAAATTCAAAACGACATTGCTGCTGACATTGAGAAAATGTATCGCCAGATTAAAATTAAACAAGTAAGAAAATCACAGTCGGGCGTAACCGACTGTAAGAGGCCCTGTACCAGTGCAGGTCGCCTAACAAACACATTAAATGTTCCCCAAGCTTATGACCAAACACATGACCACTTCTCACCGCACGACTAAGTGCCTTTTAAACCATTTTTTTATGTATGAAACGAAAAGGGGGATCGCTCAAATTCAATTGCTTATAAAATCGTCATTTATTATCCGATTTTGATAAAGAAGGACGATATCTCTATACTGGCATACTTACTTTTTGTGCCGAAGAAATTTTTACCCTTGGGGGTGATTTTATGGGGAAGGGGGGGGAGGGGCAAGTTTTTAAAATAAACTTGTAAAATTCCGGAGCAGTCCTAGTCGAATGCAAAAAACACGAAGTCTCTATCTATTACCGTTTCCGAGATCCTTTCGTTCATACGGACGGCCAGACGGACATGTCTATATCGACTCCTCTATCGCTCCTGACCATAATCATAATGGGGGTAACTTTGGGGGGTCTCCGATTATTATTTCTACCTGTTACATACATTTGCACAAAACCAATAGGCTCTTGTACCTTCGGTACAGGGCCTAAAAAGAGCATCAAGAGTACCAGTATATACTGTGGAGAGATGATCCCAAGTTGCCAGTACAGGAGTTTAAATTGACCACGGTAACCTATGGGACATCAGGGGCACCATTCCTAGCAGTACGTTGCCTTCAAGAAATTGCAGAACAATACTGCCAAGATGACGAGTGTACGGCGGAAGTCATAAAAAATGATTTCTACATGGATGATCTGATCAGTGGAGACCATACTGTTCAAGCCTGCATTCAAAAACAAAATAATGTAAGGCAAATTTTGGAGAAAGCTGGTATGCATTTGCGAAAATTGGTATCGAACGATGAAAGGATTATTGGCGAAATCAAAGGCTACAATCTCACCGAGAAAATAACAATAAAAGAAGACGAATCAGTCAAAACGCTGGGTCTACAATGGGATCCCAAAAAAGATGTGTTCTCCTTTTCATTGGAATGGCCAAGACAAACCCGTATCACAAAGCGTACAGTGCTTTCTCAACTGGCAAGAATATTCAACCCACTGGGTTGGCTTACACCGGTTACGCTGCAAGGCAAATGCTTTATACAAGAGCTATGGAAATCACCGCTTAGTTGGGATCAGGAAGTTGATGCTGCAATGAGTGACTACTGGCAAGATTTTGCATCTGGATTGACGGCGTTAACCAGAATTTGCATTCCAAGATGGACCGGGAAAACTGAGGCAGACATTACCGAACTCCATGGTTTTTGTGATGCCTCAGAAAAAGCATATGCAGCGGTGATACACACCAAGATTGGGAGCTCGATAACTTTACTGACAGCTAAGAGTAAGGTGAACCCGATAAAAAACAAGAAAACTATTCCTAAATTGGAGCTTTGCGCAGCACATTTACTTGCCAATTTGATGTTCAGAGTCCAAAAAATACTAAGTGGCAAAACGGAACTTTATGCCTGGAGTGACTCACAAATTACCCTGGCCTGGATAAAAAATCAGCGTAGTAAGGACAAGTTCGTGAAAAGTAGAGTAGATGACATCAACAAAAAAATACCGACTAACGTATGGAACTATGTCCCATCGAAAGAAAACCCTGCAGATGTGGGTTCCAGAGGTATTACGCCAAAGAATTTAGAATCATGTACAATTTGGTGGCACGGTCCAAACTGGCTAGCAGAACCATCCTGTAAGTGGCCAAAGTGTGGGGAGCCAGAGACAGTTATTATATCAACGGTGACTTTGGAAGAAAATCGGCTCACAAATCTCTTGTCAAAATATTCATCACTTGGAAAATTATTAAACGTGATGGCATTTGTTCTACGATTTATATCAAAGCTGCGAGGACTAAGGCACTTTTCTTTAAGCCTAACTGTGGAAGAATTAGAAATTGCCAAGAACGAGGTAGTTAAATTACAACAGCTGGTGGATTTCGGACACGAAATTAAATTATTAAAAAACAAAAAACCACTGGATACCAAAAGTAAGCTACAAGCACTCTACCCGTTTTTGGATAAGAATTCTTCGAGTGGGAGGCCGACTACTAAATGCAATACTTCCTTACTGTGTAAAGCATCCAACTATTTTAGGAAACTCGCACCTTGCTTTGCTTATAGCAAAGGATGCTCACAAAACAACTTTACATGGATGAAAAATTACATGATGAAAATTACATTCAGCGCAATTACTGGATATTTGGCATTCGGAACACATTAAAGAAATATCTGCGAGAATGTGTAACCTGTATAAGGTACCGACAGGATCAGGCAAGCCAATTGATGGGGAGCCTACCATCATATCGCGTGACAGGAGAGCACGCATTCATCAACACGGGTATTGATTATGCAGGAACATTTCAAATTCGTTGTTCCAGGGGACGAGGCCAAAAACCTTATAAAGGATACATCTGTGTATTCGTATGTATGGCGACAAAGGCTATACACTTGGAAGCCGTTAGTGACCTTTCATCAGAGAGGTTCAGGGAAGCATTACATCGTTTCTTCGCCAGGCGCAGCAAAAGTCAAAACCTGTACTCTGACAATGGTACAAACTTTGTAGGTGCTTCCAGAATTTTAGACAAGGAACTGGCAGCTGCAATAAAAAACAACAATGAAGTGGCCCCAGTACTTGTTCAAGAAGGTATAACTTGGCATTTTATTCCGCCGGCGAGCCCCCACATGGGAGGTATTTGGGAGGCTGGAGTTAAATCTGTTAAGCACCATCTTAAACGCGTAATTGGAGACAATAGCTTTACATTTGCAGAGCTGACTACGCTGCTATGTCAAATAGAGGCGGTGCTGAATTCTCGACCGCTAATCGCTTTATGTAGTGATACCGAAGGGGAAGTCGTGCTAACACCTGGACATTTTCTGGTTGGGAGGCCTCTGATTGGAGTACCAGAACCGCAGTGTTCTAATTCGAAAGTTGGATCTCTTGATAGATGGAGATTCATAAAACGGATCAGAGGAGAGTTCTGGAAAAAATGGAAAGAGGACTATCTTACATCGCTGCAACAAAGGAGTAAATGGCGGCAAGAAAAACCGAATTTGGAAAAAGGGCAGATTGTGCTCATTAAAAATGAAAACACCCATCCAGCAAAATGGCCAATGGGAAAAATAATAGATACGTCTGAAGGAAAAGACAACAAAGTCAGAGTTGTGACTATTGATACGGGAAATGGCAGAATTAAAAGACCAATAAATAAGATCTGTCCTTTGCCAGCAAATGAAGATCAAGCCGCAGAGCCAACACAAAAAATGAAGACAAGAGCAACTAAAATGACGTCGGGGAAAGCAACGGTTCTAAGCCTACTACTGATGCTTCAAATAGCAAGTGCCGCCATAATACCTGTTGAAAATACAAGTAAGTTAAAGAATCAGCATATAGATGAAAAACCCGCTATGCTTTTGGATAAACTTGGAACAGTGGAAGTCGTTTCGTCCAGTTGGCAATTATTATTTTATTACGACATGCAAGCTTACTTCGATGTTCTTAAACAAGCCAGTGAAATTCTGGATAAAACAGACACTATTTGCGAGAAAATGGGTGAATTTAATGAATATTGTACTACGGTGAGCCATGCAATAAGATTAAAGACAGACACCATACTGGAGAAAAATAAAATCCTTAAACAAACATCAGAACGGAAAAGAAGGTTTATTTTGTTTTTCGACATTGGCACTGCTGAAAACATCAAACAAAATTTGCAAACTATCATTAGAAACGAGAAACGCTTGAATGAATATATGATCAACCAAACGTCAATCATCAATGCGACTTCGGACTTAATGCGTATTACTAAAGAAGAGGTGAATAAAAACTTTGAAGAGGTTACCAAAGAAATGAATAAGATGGAAAACACAATGAAAGAGCACTTTTTTGTATACAAAGAGGCCATAAAATTCTTCATGCTGATCAACCAGGTACGGAGCTGGGTTGATGAAGCGGAAAACCTTCAATCAGCTGCCATTTCCCTTGTAACAAATGTAAATCAATGAAAGCTTCATCCCTCTCTCATCGAACCAAACAAAATGTTGGGCGAGCTAGACAAAATTCAGCAAAAGTTGAAGAGAAACCAACTCCTCCCAGGTGGTAGTTCTTCAAAGAAGTTACAAATAGTGTATAAATTAATGAAAGCACAAGCAGTATTCAAAGACAACGTGCTAATCATTGACGCAAGGCTGCCGATATATATAAATCAACATGCGAATCTTTTCAAGACCATTCCGGTACCGCTACAACACAATGGAAAAAGGGTGATTCCAAAAATTAAAACGGAGTTTCTTATTTTCAACACAGAGATGAACGCATATCATCCAATGACAGAGACTGAAATAAGTCGCTGTCGTCTTGAAGATGAGGAAACTTGGCTGTGTGAAAGTAACTGGGCTTGGAAAGATGCTGATGACAATAGCTGTGAAATATCACCACTTAAGCCAAGCAACAAGCAATCATGCAACATGATCGAATATACAGAGGATACCTTTTTCGAAAGACTGAATGGAAGAAATCGATGGCTGTTCAAACTTTTTCAGAACACGTCAGCTCATATAACATGCGGAAACTACCAGGAAGTCGTAGTATTGCCAAGCCAGGGCATAATGGATTTACCTGCTGGATGCTCAATAAGGATAGCGAAAACCACTATTATAACACCTCAAGAGATTACATCGACAAATGCTGCAAGAGCTCAGAAGCAGCAATTACTGGCTGTCACATTTTCTGGCCCCCGCAGAATGTTCAGGCATGAAGCCTAAACATGTAATATGCGGCAAAACTCTCAAAGACGTCCAATAAGAACAACGCACACACAGTGCATTAGAACTGCACTTGATAAGTGCAGCGTGTGTATTTTTATTCGTCATATTTTTAATAACTCCATCTAAGCGTTGGTATGTAACACTTGACAAGTACAGCGACTTAATTTATGATGTACATACATCGATTTTAATAGCTCTTTCTCCGTTTGTCAAGTGCTACATTGACAAGTGTTTTAATAGCCTTTTGTCCGCGTTGGCTTAGTAGTTTCTGCTACACGTCTTTTTACATTATAAATAGTTTTAGATTCCGCTGAGGCCTACAACCTCAGCGATAGCATTACAATAGTTTAAAAATAGAATAAGTTTTTATGCATAAAAAGGGAGCCGCTCGCTAGAGCGGTTCAGTTGTTAATAAACACTCGCCAATAAAGGAACGACTTATATCTTAAAGAGTTCACACAATAGCGACTAACTTTCTCCTCAGCAATTTGGCTTTCGCCTGGATCACAGTGCACTATCCCCTTGTGAGAGCAAAGAGACTTATAAACATTAAAATCAGTCAAAGTTCACTAGCATGCTCTTGCTAGACATAAAGCCACATTCGACTCTATCTGGCATGATATTCAAAATTAACACGTTTAACATAAAATAGATCTCTCAAAAATATTGTTTCTTTAAAAATCTAACCTTCGCCGTTCACTTAAACAGGGCAAAATCAACGACCTTATACAAGAATACTGGATGTCAACAATGATCTTATCTATCAGTAATTATACACAACAATTTTAACTCAGACTTCCTGTCTTTGGCTAGTCGTACTGCATCAATATTTGCCGATGATAGTATATTTTCTACTGATACATACAACATACGATACTTTCGCGGGAATGCGTCGATTTGTTAATTTTTTTTCAAAATGGAAAATCCTTGTGAACTCACAGAAAACTCAGGCAATATTTATTAACAGGAAACGTAAACAAACATATCTCCCTGTGTTTTGTCAGTTATTCAAAGTAGGACAAGTTATTTTTCAATTCACTGAATCAAAAATTGTTCAAAGAATTTTAATTCTGATCCTATTTTTTTACGCAGGGATATGATTATATCAAGTTGGGTTGCTGCTTTGTTGATTTCCAAAACTACTGTAATTATGTATGCAATAACAAAATAGAATTTAATGTATTAAATTAATTAAATTAACTTTTTCGAGGTTTAAATTGAATATGAATATGTTGGTACAAGATTATATTTAACTGTAGAGTCAATGATCATGCTTATATCTTTATTTGTTCCTAAAACTTAAATTTACCATATACATATATTGGTTACATTTGTATTGTTTTTACATTTATACGTTGAAACCATTTTACCCAAAACAAGTTTTTCTGTGTATAATAAAAATCAGAAAGATGCAAGCTATGTGTAGAAAAATCAAGCAATGCGTATGAGCGATGCAACGGCTTTAAAATGATTTAAAACCTAATCTTTAGAATAATGTTTCTTAAGCCGTCACATAAAACAAAGAACAAAAAAAAACGTTACTGATATTTAATAAATTGCTTATTGCTTTTTTAAAGGAGTCAAACTAGGAGCAGTTCTAGAAAAAGGTACTCACGAGTATCGCCGAAACTAAATTCTGTAGAGTTAAGTTGATATAAAATGTAAAAAGAGAAACGAAAAAGTCAATGGTTAGTTGTTCTTATTAGTGTGCAAAATACAAGATTAATTGTAAATTTTCTACGTTACCAAGTCACAGCAAACATTTATCGTCGCTGAAGACAAGCAGAACGGGTAAACTAGGAAATATTTTAGCTTCGGTTTAACCGAAGCATTCATATCCCTCACACGAAACTTAAAATCGTATAGCAGATATATATCCTAATGAAAAAAAAACATTAATTGTTAATGGCAATCCATTCCCAACGTCTTATCTTAGGTATATTAAAATTCTTGTCGTTCAGAATTATTGGACTTGAATTCAACAAAAAAGAACTGCGCTGACCAACATGCTGATTTCTCAAAAATGTGTACTTAAAAAAAATGAACAGTAACACACAAGACACACCGACAGTTAGACAAGCATAGCTACATCAATTTAACTTGACGATCTGACCAAGAATGTATTACTAATTACAAATAAACTTATTCAAATTTTATCTGCACACATGCATGTTTATCCACTGTACCTTCTTTATTATTATTATTATTTTATAATTGTTTCTCTAGCTTGTAAGGCAATTACAAGAGACATATCGATTATCGAACGGACTAAATCGCACAAACTAAAGCGCAAATTCCATATTCTTAAAAAGTAAATCTCAACCCGGCTTATAATCTTCATGGGTATTTTTCTTTTGAAGGTTACAAAATTCTTCTGTTTATATTATTTATATTAAGTGTGAGGGATAAACAAATCCAATGCATATCAACTTATTATAATACGAACTCACCTTACGTAGAACGCTTGGTGTCTTCGAACTGCTTTCATCATGGGATATGGTGCGCATTATGGGTGGGCCTTCATATTCGCCGTCGCTGTCCAGTGAACTTGAGCGCGTCTCATTGCTCTGTCTGTAATATAAAATTGGAATATTTTACAAAAGACATATTAACTTTGATAGTACCTAAGCTCTTCAAACATGTATCGAAAACGATTCGATATTTGAACTTTTGTAGACAAAACAAGAGTGCTGCATCGTTTTGATGTGTCTCACTGCACTGATACATCTACAGTCAGTTTACTTCTAAGATTAGGCTATGAGAGCAAGAGCTCTTAGTATTTGGAGGGCCAAAATGAAAAAGATATCACGTTGGATCAAGAGACAGAGCTCACTCAAGGAGGATTTGGAGGGCCAATTTCACAATGTTGTGGATCCTTGAGGTGAACGATGCTAGTGATGCTAGCGTGCCCGCTGCGAACTATTACATATGTAATTATGTATGAATATCTAGTCTTCTAGACATGCATATAAAAATTAATGTTGTATATGTCTATGTATGTTCCTAATAGAAAGCCAAACTATCGAACCAATTGAACTGAAATTAACAGACGAACTTCAATTCAACCAGGAAATGGTTGAAGTCTAGTTTCGTCAAAATCGGTGGGGGTATACCATACCCCCATACAAGTATAAACAAAATCCAATATATCTTTGCATTCATTTGAGGTATATGAATGAAATTGGGAATACATGTTAATTGGACCGGGAAATATAAGCCCATTGAAAAAGTGGGAAGGGTTTAACTGTCTGAAGACGAAATCGAGTATTATCGGTGTATTATCCAATTTTGACCAAACTTAACAGGTTGACTTATTCTGATCCTCTTAACTTGTATACCAAAATTCATCTCTGTATCTTAAATGGATGCAAAGATACGACCATTTTTGATTATAGCTTATATTGGGTGGCGCAACGCCCCCTGTAATTTTGTCAAAACGTAGCCTATGTTCTTTTCCATTGTCCCTTCTATCTCTGTACCAAAATTCATACCAATTGGTTAAGCGGTTAGCCGTAAGAGATGAACATACATACAAAGTTTCGCATTTATAATATTAGTAGGATGTAGGATGATTGACCTCAGTGAAGAAGCCACGACCCAAACTTATAAGTCAACTGAGCATCTATTTATGTATGTGTGTATCAACCACTTAGTGAAAAAGAAAGAGAGAAAAAAAGGCAAGACAGCAGGAAGAATAAACAATGTGGCTATTCAAAGTAAACAAGTTGTTGTTAAAAAGTAAATAAAAACCCGTCTGTAACGGTAGCACTTACCTAAAAAGATAAATAAAAATGTTTGCTAACCAACTTTAAATCCTAAAAGGTCAATCTAAACGAAAAATGATAAGAGAATCCTTAAGAAAATAACATAGTTCTTCGAATACGCATTAACCAGGTATTCTAACATAAATCATATTTACACTCCACAGATGAATTTTAGGGGTGCTTGGAACGTTTCTAAGAGCGCTACCCCAAAAACGATTTGTCATTATCGTAATTTGCGATTTCAACGACAAAATTGGAAAGAATTGAACTTTTAGCCCAACAGTTGTAAAGTATAGCTTAGTCACGATCACGACAATGTTTCGTGAGCGTGTTAGATGTACGAATGGTACGAGATCCGGCTCTAACCACTATCTAGTCGCAGCCAATTTACCCACTAGGTTCAGCATGCTGGCACTGCACTTCATAACAATCAACAAAGACCGCAGAAGCCTTCTCAGCCAGACGCTTCCAACAGATCCGGCAAACCCTAACTAACTACTAACTATTGACGTTCTCATCAAATATCAAAGAATTCTGCAGTCTAGAGTAAGGTGAGCTGTTAGAGAGTGATATCAAGAGACGAAAAATACATTTTTAGACGCAAGAAGAGAAAGTAAAAATGCGTGAGCCTGAAGATGTTGAGAAGTTATGCGATTGAAATGAAGCTGGATAATTCAAACAAAAGATTAAGCGTCTAACCGAAGCTTTTAAACCTGAATTTATTTACTGCATATGAAAAAAACGGAAGTCTGATTTCAAACCCACAGGAATCACAAAAATATGGAAGTATTCTCTAATCTGCTTGGATGCGACAAAAGCCACGATTCCTCCGATCACAGAATTAGCAGCTAATTATGGCCTTATTATTCAAACACCGGGCTATGAAAAGGACGATTCGGTTATTAAAAAATAAAACAGGATAAGTCTCTAATGAACTGTCAACTAAGTTATTTAAGACTGGCAGTGAAGACTTGACGAGTATGCTACAACTTTTAAGCAAGATATGGTCCATGAATCGCATGCCCAGCGATTAGATTTTCATTGTTCTTTGTCCTATCCTTAAGAAAGCAGACCACGGCGTTTTCGAAAACTACTGTGGAATAAGTCTTCTTTTAATTGGATATAATAAAATTCTGTAACTCCGTCTGTGTAAAAAGATGTCGCCATATACGGATGTACTGAAAGGACGCTATCAGTGTGACCAAATTTACACTGTTTTAGAAAACTGCTACCAGGGAACAGAAATAACCAGGAACGACAATTTCAGCCTGGAGATCAGGCGAAGATTTCTAGATTTAGACAGTTATAATGCGAGGAATTGTTTTTCTAAGCCTTATAGTCTCTCGACCAGAAATGTATCGAACATGTACATAGATAAACAATCGGGCGGACGAAGATCTCATCCGCTATGAAATTTGACGTTCCAACAAACCCAATTAGATACAAACGAGTAAGTATCACAATTCAGTTAGATATCTAAAAAAATTTATCAAAAACTACTACTCAAACAATGTCTAAAGAGAATGAAAGTTATTAATTAGATCGTGTTATACTTACTGCAGAAAATAGTCAATATTGACATAGTTCGATGTGCGTCCTGGAGATTCGGGATCCACAACACTCGCCTGGCTGCTAAGATGCGCCGCAGAGCCAATAGGCAACGTGCTGCCTGGCATGGAAAGGTCATCACGACTAGAGGAGGAACCGGTGCGACCCGGTTTTATAAACACATATTCACCTTCGCCGTTATCCAGCGGCACAGTGTCATAGTAAGGCTCATTGTCCGTATGATGGGGCGGCTTGGCACTGTCTGAACTGAGCGACGAAATGGATTCGTAACTTTTAATCTGCAAACAAAGAAAAACAAGTGCTTATAGAGGACATCATTTTCTATGTTTGTGTAACGATTCACTCACTACTTCCGATATGCCTTGTGATGCAAGCGACTCCTTAGAGCCCGCTGAGCGTTGCTGCTGTGCTTTACCATTCTCGGCATCTGTGGTATGCAATGAGTTGCGCGAGTTCTTCTCCAGACTGCCCGTCGAGCTACTGTCTGCTGCCGCTAGTTTTGTGCTCTTTGTCAGGCTGCCAGTGGGCGAGGCACTCACCTGTCCGATGCTGCTGCGTCCGGGAGCTATTACACGGCTGTGCGTTGAGGATGTGCGTCCTAGACTGCCCGTAACTCCGCTGTTAGTTGAGGCAGCTGCCGTTGCTGCAGTTACATTTTCAACACGCTTTGCTTTTTCCACATTCTCAAGCTTGCCTACCTTGCGACCAAGCTCCTCCATCAGCTCTGGTGTATTACCAAATTTATGCAATTCGGTTGTCTTTCGATTTGACGAATTGGTTTTTGTGTCGAGATTTTCGTTTGATTTCTGACGTAACATATCCAAAGGTTTAACATTGTGCTCGAGTGAATTGCCAGGACTTTCCGATGAACTAAAACTGCCGGGTAGTGGCATGGTGCTACCGGCAAATGGTGATTCACGTTTAGGCGACGAGGATAACTGACCGCCGGGTACAGTTGGTGGTTCGACACGCCGTATATACTTTGGTGGCGGCCTTGGCGGCATCTTCTTCTTTGCATCTTGATGGGCCATATAAGACGATGCGGACATTGAGGGCGACGTCAACGCCGGAGATAATGGGGGCGCTGTTGGCTCTGTTTTGCTACCACCCTTACGCTCAAAGCTACTGAATGTCGATGTGCTATTTTCGCTAGAGGGCTGTTGCAGCAAAGTGTCTTCGCTCTCTTTATCTTTAGACTCTTTTACTTCAATCACTGTCACAAAATGTGATGTAGACTTCCGGCTGGGCATTTCACCCGACTGACCTTGTGGCTGCAATTGTTGATTCTCGTGTAATCCCTCTTTTTGTTCAATGCGCTTGCTGTCAATTGATGCAGCCAATTCCGTGATGCATTGCTGTAGTGCACCATTCTTTTCGTTGCGTGCTATATCCTTTTCGGTGCCAATATCTTTATCCTCTTTCTCGCAACTTTCTCCACCTCTTCTTTTGGCATTCGCTGCTAAAGCTGTCTCATTGCTATTTGTAGGCACTTTCGACCCTGATGATGATGGCGACGTTGTGTATTTGTTATCAGCGTTTAAAGATAATCTGTTGATTTTGTTATTATCATTTCTCTTATTGCTACCACCCGCGCCGTCACGTAAATTTAAACTGGATTTCTGCGATGGATGAGTAGTTAATAGACCATGAAAACGAAATATTAAGTATATTTTTTTTTATCAAATTTAGAATCACAACAAAGGTCATTTCATTATGGTATGGTTTAAATTAATAAAATTATTATGAATCTTCATCAATATCCGCTTATATATGTTTTGGAAATATTATTACGAGCTAATTTCAAGTTGAAAAGAAGTGTTGCTGTATACGGAGTTTCTATGCTAATTTAGGCCAGTTATTACAAGTGAGACTTTTTCACTATCATTAATAGTTGGCAGACTGCTACCTACCAAATATTCTATGCAAGTGCTACCAACATAATTTATGCCAATACAGTACGATCATATTTGCATTTCCTTAAAAGTGATGGATGAGATTCTGAAGAAAGCCTCAAAGTTATTAAATAGTGTTCTACACACGTCAACATTTTCAAAATGTTCCATCCACCTTACTCTGCTGTGCTTAGCGATGCGTTCGTTGAAATGAATGGCAAAATGCAAAACGTTGAACCACGCCAAGCATATAGCTTTTGCTGGAAAGCTAATATTAGAAAAACCTACTCTAATGTAGTGAGAGACCGCTATTTTGATTGATTTCATCCATGACTCTTCACCTAACCTTGATTCTTTTCACAGAGTCGAGAACCACATCTCATGATGTGAAAGAATTATTCTAGTGTTCGTTGGGCAGGTACATATTGGGTTAACAGGAACTAATTGTTAACCACGTGGCTGACTGAAAGCCAGTTAGAATAAGTGAAGCCTTCTGCATAGATTGGCAGCTTGATTTCACGTTAGAGAATTTTCTTACCACAAATATATTATTGCGATGTAGCAGATTTTCAAAAGATTTTCAGATATAAGGTAGCTATATAGTAGATAACTAATTGAGCTGTAGCTTTTGTAGGTGTCAGAATGATAATATGAACTGTACAATAGCTGGTCACAAACTGTACTGTCAAGTCTCTAAGATTGAAGTCCCGAATAGGCTCGAAGATGATACTATTCACCACACCCGAAATAATGAGCACAGAAAATTTTTAATATTTTCAGCCGTGGTTTTCATTTCAGACAACAAAAAAAAAATTTCATTTAAAAATAAAAAAAACCGAAAGAATTCAATCCGAAATGGATGATGATGTTTGGCCATCTTCAGCGTCACTTTAAAATATTTTGTTTATAAGTTTAACCGAAGTCGTAAATCTAAAAATGATGAAGAATATCCAACGGGATATCTGGACTTGAAAAAAAGGATCAAAATATATTTTTTCTGTATGACCGTAAATCGTAATCTGGATGATTTTTGTGCCTATATATAACCGTGGAATAAAATAATATTTTGACTCCTACGTTGTTGTACGTGCGTGCTCACTATCGCAAAAACACACAGAGGGTCAAAACATAGTTAACCCTTGTTATACTCCTAATTTTACCAGTGGTTCTTATTACTCGTAATGACCTGTACATACAAGTATATGTATATCCAATTTATTCCATGTCATACAAGGATGTAGATGCTGAAGATACTACACATTAACATGTCAATGAGAGTTCCGAGAAAATCAGAGCAGCCGCTTTGAGGATTACCCAAAACAAAGGAATATGTAGACGAATAGAAAAATATACACAAAACGCGTGTTTCGGATCTCGAAACGTGTATACGAAAACGTTCGGCTCGTATACATATACGAAGATAAAACAAATTTCAAAATTTGAGCCTAAAGAAGTCAAATATGTTCAAAGATGTTACATATAGTTTTGATAACAAGAACCAGTGATATGGTCACTAAGCGCTAGAAAACTTTTTGGGAGATTGGGATTCGTTTGCTCAAGTGGAAAGTTGTTGACTGCCATTCACCTGGGAATGGCCAACAATGATTCTTGTGTCAAACGGTCCAAGCAACTCACACGTCCGTTAGGACACGTATCTCCTGGGTAGCCTCTGAACATCCTTTCAGAGGTGAGCTAACGTGAGAAGGCGAAGGAGCCCCCTCTCCTTTAAAAAGGGGTTGGTGCGCTGGGCTTGGGACTCACCACTTTAAAAAAAAAACCCCCAATGAAAACTAAAGGAAAGCCTCAGAAGGAATTCAATGATGACGACCCCCGCAAACGCTACAAGGATAATGATTTGAGGATATGCACCTGGAATGTCCGCACCCTTAATTGGGATGGTGCAAATATCCAGCTGGTTCATGTCCTCGAAAAATGCAAGGCAGACATCACCGCAATCCAAGAAATCCGATGGATAGGGCAGGGTTGCTCTAAAAAAGCATCCTGTCTACTACAGCTGCCATGCGAGTAAGCACGAATTTGGATGTGGTTTCGTGGTGAGTAGGAAACTACGTGGCCTCGTCTCTAGGTTCACACCTGTTGACGAGCGTCTAGCCGCGATACGCATCAAGGCTAAATATTTTTATATTAGCCTGATTTGTGCGCACGCCCCGACGGAAGAGAAAGACGACGATGTTAAAGATGAGTTCTATGAGCGATTGGAACGCCTGTACGAGCGCTGTCCCAAACACGATGTCAAAATCGTGCTCGGCGATTTCACCGCCAAGATTGTGAAGGAAGGAATCTTTGGCCCAACCGTCGGAAAATTTAGCCTTCACGATACTACCTCCAATAATGGAGAGAGGCTAATCGATTTCGCCGCAGGTCGGAACATTGTAGTTAGTAGTACCAGATATCAACATCTTAACATCCACAAGGCTACATGGCTGAGTCCTGATCAAAAAACACGCAACCAAATCGATCATGTTCTGATTGACGGAAGGCACGCATCGAGCGTGTTGGACGTGCGAACGTTACGTGGTCCCAACATTGACTCGGACCACTATCTTGTCGCAGCCAAGGTACGCACTAGGCTCAGCGTAGTGCACGCCGCACGCCGCAACGAAAGTTAGACGTCGGCAAGCTGCAATCAGAGCATACCGTCGCAGCCTTCTCAAACACACTCTCCCGACTGCTCCGGGAAACCTCTCCGATATCTCGAGATATATGTCAGCAGTGGACACATATCACCTCTCCATGGATAGGGGTGCCAAGGATGTCATTGGTTATACAAAACCTGTGAAGAATTCTTGGTACGACGAGGAGTGTCGCAATGCTACTGCAGAGAAAAACGCTTCCTATCAGCGAACTCTGCAGTCGGGAGCAACACGAGCTGTTAGAGAGCGATATCGAGAGAAACGGAGAGAGGAGAAACGCCTTTTCAGACGCAAGAAAAAGGAGCAAGAAAGGCGGGAGTTTGAGGATGTTGAGATGTTCCGTAACAGAAATGAAGCTCGAAAATTCTACCAAAAAGTCAAGCGTCTGACTGAAGGTTTTAAGCCCGGAGTAACTTTCTGTAAGGATGAGAATGGAAATCTGGTAACGGATGAACAGGAATCACTGAGATTATGGAGGAGTCATTTCTCCAACCTACTCGGCGATGAAGCGCACAATGCCGCCGAAAGAGAAATGACACCGGAACCACCAGTTAATGATGGCACTATTGTAGAGCCACCGGACTATAACGAGGTAGATTTAGTTATTAAAAAGCTGAAAAATAACAAAGCGACAGGCTCTGATGGGCTGCCAGCTGAGTTATTTAAGACCGGCAGCGAAGAGTTGGTTAGGAGTATGCACCAGCTTTTATGCAAGATATGGTCCGATGAACGCATACCCAATGACTGGAATCTCAGTGTTCTCTGTCCTATCTTTAAGAAAGGAGACCCCGATGTTTGCGCCAACTACCGCGGAATAAGTCTCCTTTCCATTGGATATAAGACTCTGTCGGGCGTATTGTGTAATAGGCTGAAGCCATATACCGACTCACTGATAGGACGATATCAGTGTGGCTTCAGACCAAAAAGGTCGACCAGTGACCAAATATTCACACTACGCCAAATCTTGGAAGAGACCCGTGAGTTCAACAAAGACACTCACCACCTATTTGTCGATTACAAAGCCGCTTTCGACACGCCGATAAGAGCGAAGTTCTTTGACGCCCTGTCTGCACTAGGTATCCCGGCAAAGATTGTCCGTCTTTGCATGGCGACGCTATCTAACAGACAAAGCGTTGTCAGGGTGGGGAAAAACCTCTCCGACCCCTTTGATACCAAGAGAGGTTTCAGGCAGGGCGATGCTTTGTCGTGCGATTTTTTTAATCTCCTGATGGAATACATCCTACGCCAATGCCCATACATACAGAGTATGTCGGGCTCGATATTCCAAAAGGAAGCGATGCTGCTCGCTTACGCCGATGACATCGATATCATCGGTACGCAGGAACGGCGAGTCAGCAAGGCGTTCTCGGAGATTGAAAAACAGTCTCGGCTCATGGGTCTAGCGGTGAACGAGGACAAGACGAAGTACTTGGTGTCTTCTTGCACTCCGTCAATGCGTCTTGGACGGTCAGTGACGATGGAGAATTTCAACTTCAGTGTTGTAGAAAACTTCGTCTATCTCGGAACAGAGATCACCAGCAACAACAACGTCAGCCTGGAGATCAGGCGAAGAATCACGCTTGCAAACAGATCTTTTTTTGGGCTGAGCAAGCAAATGAGAAGTAAAGACCTCTCTCGACGGACGAAAATAAAAATATATAAGACGCGGATACTCCCGGTCCTACTGTATGGCGCAGAGGCATGGACCGTGATTGAGTCGGATGAGACAGCGTTGGAAGTCTTCGAGAGGAAGATTCTTCGCAGGATCTTTGGTCCTGTTAGAGTCGGCGACGAGTTTAGGTCCCGTATGAACCGCGAGCTGTACGAGCTATTCGATGAGGTTGACATAGTCCAGCGCATAAAATTCCAGCGGCTGCACTGGGCTGGGCACCTCATTCGAATGGACGAAAGAGCTCCAGCACGCATGGTTTACATGGGGGGCCCAAACTTGATTGGTGGACACCGACATAGAGGACGACCGGGTACTCGATGGAATGACCAGGTATGGAGAGATCTCTCCGTACTTGGCATTCAGAACGACTGGCGCCAGCGCGCACAGGATTATGGAGGCTGTGGCGCTTTCCTGGACGCGGCCATGACCGCCAGACGGTTGACGGCCATTTAACTAACTAACTAACATACTTCTGTAAGTATTAAGAGTTACCGATATACATACATTGTATGTCCATAAGTATGTGTGGGATGGGTTTTAAACAAAAATATGGCCTTGTTGCAACAGAAACGAGAAAGCTGTTGGCAAACAGCTGCTTTCTTTTGAAAATTGTTGAAGCAAACAACATATGATTATATCGAACACTTTTTGTTGACTATCTAGAAGAGAACAAGCAGCAGCTATCGTTACCGCCGATGTCCATGACTCACTGTTCAATTATAAGAGCAACAACACAAATAATGTGTACTAGTCGCACATTGTAAAAGATTCCGTCCGTTCTTTAATATGAACTTAGAGTTTCACACAATATTTATGCTATAAAACGGAGGAAACAAAGGTAAATATCTTTCAATGGAAAGTTAGTAACGACTTAAAAGAAATAAAAGATCCCATCATGAAAATTGTATTTTTACAAAACCAATTTTTTTATTTCAAGAGAACCTAAATCACAACAAAATCTAAAAAAGTGGGACAGACTTGAATGATGAATACACCTTCTAGTGGTCCAATGGGGACATATATAAAAAATTCTACTACAGTTTAAGTATATAATTTTCAGCAAAAACATTTTTTTTTGCTTAATAGAACCCCTAGAGTGTAGTCACAGACTTTCCGTGAAACTCGATTTCATCTTCAGTACAAGCTGTAATACTATCTCGTTTTTTCGAAAACTAATATTAATTGTCACACAATTAATATTAGTTATTGATATACATACAAATTTGCAAAGGGAACAGAGAGATATAAGATCAGTCAGAAAAAGGGAGGATGCCACGCCCACTGCGCAGAAAAACAATAAAAAAGAAACAACATATCGGGTTCGCTTAAATTAGTACATAAACAAATATTAATTAAACTGGAAGATCTATGCTTAGTACATTTGTGCGAGTTCTGATCAAAAAAATATGTCGCAAGGAATCTTATCTCAATGCTCACTAACAATAATTTGCAATGCGATTAAGAAGAAAGAAACACCATAAACTTCGAAAGTGCACGAGTAATGTGTAAAAGATTAACGAAATAGAATCGTGTAAAGCGGCACTTCAATCGACATCCTTTCGGTGAATAGCAAGTATAGAAACAGTTCGTAGACGGCTGCAAGAATCAAAAAAATTTCCAAAGAAGAATATTCACATAGATTCACGCGGAAAACAAAATCAATGCGGATCCAACACTTATTGTTTAAGGAGTTCCTGGCTCAACATTAATATATATAATAATTTTGGAAGAGATTATTTGTGCAGGGGATATGTTCCTATCTAAATCTGTTGGTGCCATTTTATTGGGATTTGTAAAAAACACAGGAAAAGCGACAAATTGTGCTACCCCTTATAGGTGTACGTTTAAATCTACATAAAATATTTTAATAAAAATGAAGATAGATATTCTAAAGTTTTTTGCTAAAAATAATCAAAATCTCAGCAAGAGATATGTTTTTATGAATAGTTATTTCATAGAAAACGAATTACACGAACATTAAATACTACTTACTACTAAATATACAAACTTAAATGCTCTATATTTTATAGTTTCCAAGTTATCGACGCTCATCGGTCAGCCAGACAGTCGCACATATCTATATCGGCTCTACTTTTTGTATGGGTATAATCCTTTTTAGTGATCCGTTTGGACTTTTATGGAACATTTTATTGGGATTGACGTAATATGCAACAACATTTTCTTATACAAATACCTAGAAATGCGGAGAATTTTAATGAGGATAGGTGGTTCTATCTTTACTTATAAAGATTATATTAATAACGATTATCGTAAGATAAACTAAAAGTCGTGTGTCTAACTAAATAGCCAACAACAAACTATTTTTTTTATTTAAAAAATCAGAAGGAGGTGTACGTTTATATTTATCCTTCTAGGGTCTATCTCATATAGTTTTCACGTTCTCCTACAATTGCTGATCAAGAATATATATACTTTAAATACTGTTTCGGTAACTTCTGCATGTTACATACATTTGCACAAACTTAATATTCCCTTCAACCTATCGCCACAGGCTATTAAAAAATATTCTTGATTCAAAAATTTTGCTTTAATTACAGATATCATAGCTGAAACAACTGAAAAGGCAACCCAATGTGCAATCCAAGGTTTTCATTCAACGTTTCTACAAGTTTAAATTCAAATTTCCAATGATTTATTCTAAACATGAGAAAATATGCATAAAATTCGTCGTTATGCACTTTTCTTGTTTAAAGCTAAACAGGCAATTAATTAAATGTCAACTAATTGAAAATTGTCAATTTCCTCTTTTCTACAAAAATGTCATAAAATGTTCTGTTGTTTCATTTTCAGATCCCTGACAAAAACAATAAATGGGGCATGTTTCACATAGGAGAAAAGTTGTTTTGTTGTGAAAGTTATAACAATATGTGTTATTAGTGAAATACTTTGAAAAACAAAATATTGGCGTAATAGTTTTCATCATGTAAAAAAGGAGGCAGCTACAAACAATAAATTTAAATAGTATTGTATTTTCTTGTGGATCAGAGGTATTGTCAAAGAACTTACGTCCACTTGTACTAAGTACAGGATATAAAATTAATATAAAAATTATTCGTATGGCCAAGGTTCTCACTTCGAAGAATTTGAACGATGTATACCAACATGTTAAAAAAATTATTGTAGGATATTAAACATTCATCTACACTGCAGTAAACATCGACCTTATTGTTTTTTCTGACTTCTAACTAACACGCTAATAAGTGGTCGATTTTAACGTATGATATAGCGCCCGTGTAGTTTGAATAGTATGTGTGTGTGTTCACAAAATATATTTATAAATGTATCTCATATGTACTCGCATGTACAAGGGCGTATCCAGCTTTTGGCAAAGGGGGGAGGGGCACTGTCTCCGAAGGGGGAGGCCGACTTCGTTTTTTTTAGTAGGCAAAGTGCGAGATATGTAGTAAAATACATTTTTTTTTTTAAAATTAGGGGGGCATGACCCCCTGCCCCACCCCCCCCCCTGGATACGCCCTTGCGCATGTACATACTATTGTAGAATAAAACAATTAGAATTTATTTGGGAATATAAATATCGTGTATGATTATTGGGTTATTTGATTAGTTTTGAGCTTACGTACCCCTCGTTTCCAGAGTTTAAATTTGTCTTTGAACGAAGAAGACATGTTACAGCTTGGTAAAGCTTTAAATGTTTATTTTGGATTTAGCTCTAGGCTTAAGGTTTTTTGTTTTATCGTAGTTGTCTGTTTAGATGCTACAGGTATTGTATAGTTATTGGCGATGCCGCTGCTGTTTCCTGCCAATAGCGACTAGGATAAGAGTCAGCGGACCTGCCTAAATGCAATTCATGTGCAGTTTTATGTTTTTTTTTTTATTTTAAAAGTATTATTCGTCTTTTCGATTTTTATTATCGTATTTTAATTTTGCGGCGTAACTAATTTTGCACTTGACTGCTGCTGTCTTTTTCGCTTTATTTTGTATTCTCATTTCTTATTTGTTCGAAGCTTAGCGAATGAAAGAAGAAAGCAGTGCAAAAGACGAATGCTACATAGCAGAAAAAAAGGCACGGAGAAAAATACAATAAATGTTCGCAGAAAGAACGTATTTGAGCGACCGCTGGAGCGATTAGAATGAAGTAGCAATGTTTATAGCGTACATGGCAGCGGCATTGTACGAGTATTTGAAAAGCGGCGTAAACAGCGATAAAGCACACATGAAAATTCAAAGATATTTAAAACGGTAGGATGACGAACACGGAGCAATGGCGCCGGTGACGCAAAATGATCGGATATAATGTATTTCAAAATTGCGGGTACTCGATAGGCGTAAAGCTAAAATATTTGCAAGACAACCATTAGCCGTAATGAAACACGTATGACTAGTTCGTATAGAACGGTTTCGGTTCCACTTTCGTCTTTCTATCACCTATATACATAGCACTCAATGATAAGATAAAATTTGATAATTTTTAGCGGCGATACCAATGTATATAAGTTTAAAGGTACGTGAATGCACATATGTACGTGAACTTTTCATACACAGGGTCTTTGCCCAAAACTTGTTAACACTATTTTAATTCCAGTGAAGCATTTTCCATCTAGGATGCATTCATTTACCATTTGAAAATCTATGTTTAAGTAATTTTGTTTATTGTAAGGAAATTTTTCAAAATAAATTATCTAGTCAGTAACTTAACTACTTTATATTTATTAGGTGTGTTGTTTTCATAAATATACCAACATTTTTCTTGTCAATAGGTATGTTTATTTCGCCCAATCCCCACCACCGAACAAATCATACTTTCGTACATCATAATACACACTGGAATAGTAGGGTATTTGTATGCCTATTTTGCAACCAAAATAAATCGTAACAACTACTATTGTCGACATAAGTCCATGAGACCAGTGATAAGCTGTCAATGACTCTAGCAACTGAGGCCTCATGCCGTACTCTCTTTTTAGCTCGTTATCTCATGCACGCAATATCATTTCGATTCTATTCATTGCAGCGCTCATATATGCTGCGCGCCTAGTAGGTGGAGAAGCTCTATAAAAAGTTATGAATGGCAGTGGTAATCCGTTAAAAACTTCAAAAGACAATCTTGAAATCCGATTGATCAAAAGCACATCTACACTCACACACGCACAATCATATAATAACTCACCATCAGTGCCTCCGTAGCCATTGCATGAATTCCGACTCCGCTGTTTGCGCCGTTGCTGCTTCTATTCGTATTTGCATCATCGTGTGGCGTCATCGGACTGCCATCACCGCCGGCTGCTTCGAAGAGTGCTGTTGGATCACCTCCATTTTCACGAAATTTTTCCACATCGGTGAGCAAACGCTCCAAATATTCTACGTATAGAGTTTCCTGCTCCAGCTCCTTGCTTAGTTCAGCGATTTTGGAGCGATGGCGGTCAAGGCTGGCCCGAACATCCTGTTCCCAGGCGTCAGACAGCGTACTCTGTGGGAACCGTTGCATCCAGAGACGTTGAAAATCATTAAAGACGCTCATGCTGAACTTATTAGAGTATTTTAGATTGGTTGATTTATTTCGTTCGTTGTTTTGGCTTGAATTGCCTTATTGTTAATAATAGTATAAATGGGTTTTTGCTTTTGATAGGCTAGAGATGCACCCTAACGTACGACCGTAACGTAAGCGTCTTTGTTGGCACCAGTGTCGTCTTCATCTCCTTCGACTTCCTGATCATCATTGCCACCAAAGACATCACATGCCTTTTTTTATTTGGCTCTTAGTGTGCTTAAATGTTATTGTGACCCACCAAGCTCAAATGCAGAGGCAAGTAGGTGGCTTTGAAGCTGATTTGCCTGGTTAGTTTCTTTTGTCCTCAAGTGTATGTAACATTTGTTGTTACAGCTGGAAAAAGAAAAAAAAATTTTCACTTGCTCACTCGTTTGTTTAAAAGCGTTGTCTTATATTGGTGCACGTTGAAACCACGCTTATAAACCCTGAATATAGCACTGCAACTGTTGCTGGCAACATCCAATCAATTTTAGGTACTTCAAACTCATATTTAATCGTGCGAACACAAAACTGTAATACCCCACCACCCATTTGCATCAATCATCACAGTGGATTTACCTACGTCACAGTTATTCCATCCGAATCACGACTTCACAAGACCTTGACAAAGTTTACAAATGGACTAAAATTAAAAATACATGAAAATAATAGAGATCTAGGATTTGCAAACATATGTATTCAATATTCAAAAGATAATTCCGCAGACACCACAATAGCCTATTTCAATGCAAGTTACATTAAAAATGTCTTGTAATAAATTTTTATTTACACCCTAAAATAAAAACCTTGAAGAAGGTGTTTAAATTCGAATGTGACTGCCAGCCACTTGAATTTCTTTTTTAATGTCTCGTTTAATTCTTAGAGTCCAGCTTAGTTAAACTTCTACGTTTCCCCTTCTCCAATTCTAATTCTTTTTGGTTAAATGAGATCCTCACGCTTAACTGTTTTATTAGTACACCACCTTCATTACCGATGACACCCAGTCAGCCGTGGCAACCACTGCGTTGCTCGGGCCTTAGTCAGTGGGCGTTGCAGTTGGGTGCAGCAGCAGCATCCAAACGCTGCCGTCACCGCTAATGCGCTTTAAAAGCAGCACCAATATATACATATGTCAACATACTTAAAATATCCTTGGGATATTAGTATCAGAGTAATTTTTTTTATATATAGTCTTGTCTTCTTTATTATTTAATTTGCATTTAATAAGACGACTTTAAAACTTTTAACTCACTCAGAGCTGATTTAAGAAAATCACACACACACACACTACAGTGACACACACGTACACAGAAAGTAAAGAAAGCGAATAGGCTGGCTGCTCTAACGCCAGTCTCTTTTGTCTCACACAACGCAAGGCAACGCTTTAAGTCCCTTGGATAATATAGCGCTAATTATATGCTCTTATTTAATGAATCCAAAAAAAACAGTGTTTATGCGTTTTACTTAAGATCGTAGTCTGCCGACAAAAACCATTCGAAATCAATATAATAAAATAAAATAATCGAGAAGATTTCGATAGCCTTTCAATAAATCGAAACGACTTCGATAACCTAAATTATCGAAATGAGTTCGAAACGTTTTCGACGCGCGTGAAGTTAACAACCCCTAGTTATCAACCCGTTACAAGTGGGAATGAAACAGTTATCGATATCGAAAAAAGTGGTATTTTATAATCTGAATATTATTACAAAATGATGAATAAAAATAGAAAATAAAATATAAAATGCAAATGAAAATAGAAAGACAATTGTCTACTCTTAATTTTCAAACTAATTCTCAAAGAAAAAAATTGTAAGGAATTGCTAAAAATCCAAACTCAAAAGAGTATCTCCTTTTCCGAATTTTTTTATGCTCAAATATCTTTTTAACAGAACCTCGTGCGTATGAAACATGGGGGTGAAATGGATAGCCGAAACTGAGACCTATCCAATGGTACCAATGTCATATGAAAGTCGTCGTACGCCTTAGTACAAAATTTTTCAAAAACTGCAAACATTTTTGATTTATTGCGGGCTCCATAAAAAAACATCTGTCTTCCTTGTCTAACTTACAAGAAATTCACGAGATCTTCATGCCAGTGTTACCGAATAGCAAATAAAATCTCTCTGAAGACAAAAGTATCTCTACAGACGTCAACTCCATTGATATATTTTGCAGACAATAGTATCTGTACAGACGTCAACTCAATTGAAATATTTTGTATAAGCAAACTGGTCTGTACAGGAAGAATGTCTTTGGTATTTTGAAGTTACCAATTGTTAAAGGCCTGTTGCGCATACAACAGAAACTGAAAAGAAACTGAAACTGATTTTTAGTTTCTGTTGTACAATTAGAAACTGAACTGATACTAAATGTCATTTTTCATCATTTAACATTTTTATCAGTGCTATATTTTGTATTTTTATGTCATTCAGTACTGAAAAAACAGTCAAAAGTACTATTTTCAGTTTCAGTTGCTGCGGACGAGTGAATTCTAAAATTCAGTTTTAGTTTCAATTGCCGCTGTTAATGTACTGAATTCAGTTTCGGTTTCTGTTGTATGCGACAACAGGCCTTAACACTCATATTACGCGTTATATTGAAGTGAAAAGCAAAACAGTAAGTAAAACTACATTCATTTTCTAAAAATAAGCAATTTAATTAATACATTTTTAGGAAAAAAGTAAATAAATGGAAACACATACATGCAAACACGATTCATACATATGCATCCAGATTCGCGTTTATTGCTGACATTACGTCAAGGACCAGATTATCTCAATAAATTTTCTGGTGCTGGTAAAGTAGAAGAATTGCGTGACATGCTGCTGTTGCTTCCCCTTGATCGTTTCTTTTCAGTTTCACCGACTATTGATAATCGTGAGTCATCACCGCCGCCTTTAAAGAAATCGCGGTTCGAGCCACAACAACACAATCCGTAACCTGTGTTTGTACGAGAGCTATTGCAATTAAAAAACCCATTCCTGCCGTGTCTGATTAGTATGAAAACACCGCAACCGATACAAATAAAAATTAAGCAAATGGACGCGGTGGTGGTTCACCTCACGAACATCTGCAAAAACAGCAGTAGCAACAGCAAACGACACCGACTAGGACCAACCCATGGGCAGGTAATATATCACCGTGGGCTAATAACAATAATGTTGGGCCAAATCGAAATGGATTCAACAACAATATTTGCTTTCAATAGACCCGTCTTTAGGGTGATCGTGATCGCGAACTGCACCAAAAGTGTGGCAATTCATATACCAATAATAACGAGCATAACCATGGTAACAGTAATAACAAAAGACGTCGACGTGGTAATAATTCAAGTGGTGGCGGAGGAGGCGGCGGTGTACGTATTTGCGGATTAATAACAATAACAATAAAATAAAAAAAAACTTATCAAGCACACATTAAAATTTACATATATCAGCTGCAGCTGCTGCCCTATGCAGGAACCTCCTTAAAGCGGATGTAGGTACTACGTCGACGCAAAGTTTCCTTTTCATTTATTTATGATTTTGCTTGTCATTATCTTCAAACACTTTCAAATCCTCATGATCGTCATAGAGCTTCGTTGCATTATGTTTCTGTGAACGAAAATTGTGTTCGATTTCACGCTCTTCCTCTCGAATACGTTCCTTTGTGTCTTTCAATGGTGTCTTTAATTATCCTTTGAATGTACAAGTTCATCTGCCGCAAGTACAACACGATGTGAAGAATAGCTGCGGGTACGGGTACGACGATCCGAGCGACGTTCACCACTTGACCAGGACCGCTTAGAGCGATATTAACGAGAATGTGAGCGAGAACGGGAAGATTCGGACGAACGAGAGCGACGAGTTGATACAATTTTTTTATTCGTACGCGTTTCTGGCGATTTGGAGCGACTGCGTGAATATGTTCGACTGCGTGAGCTGTTTCTGTAGGCTATAAGTTTGTAATTAAATGTAGAATGTTTTAAGTACCATATATATTGTTACGTTACTTACCTAGAACATGAAGAATGCAAAGATTTGAGGTAACGAGGGTGTAAACGACTGCGAGAAGGAGAACGTCTATTTAAAATGAAACAAACAAAGTTAAAATACAATTGCCAAAAAAAAACTTTGAACGTGAGCGAAGACTTATAGTAACCACCATTTTCTTATATCTGTCGTCGTCATAATGTTTATTATATTATGAGGAAGATGATGAATGTGCATCGTAGCCGCCACCACGACCCCGCGTCCTCGTATGCGTGGCGCAAATCCATAATGCTTGAGGCTGCCAAGTGTGTAACTGGTCGATAGAGTCCGGCCGCTACACCAACAAATACGCCAGGCATGCCATATGAAAACATAGACAGCAATTTCATGCATTCACTTACCGCTTCAGCTGTATAAGGCTGGTCTGTACAGGAAGGAATGTCTATGGTATTTTGAATTTACCAATCGTAAACACTTTGCTTTTACTGTTATTCGTTAAATTGAAGTGAAAAAAAATAGGTCAACTTTGACAAAAAATTTATAAAAACAGAACTAATAATTCATTTTTTTTAAATTTCCTTTCCTTTTTTTATATTTCCTCGAATGCGTCCTATAATGGAGGGACATATTTCGAAGATGCGGTAAGTGTGTAACATGGCGCCAAAATGTGGGAATGCCGAAATGAACAGAATGTGTTGATTTTAATTTAATTTAATTTTAAATATTGAGCGCTTTACTTTCTGAATCGACTCCGGAGTCGAATCGCTTTCTGAATAATAAACGAAAGTATAATTAAAATTTTCAAATGACATCTTCAATATTACATTTTTAATTCAAAAGAACAAAATATTATTTTAAAGATGCTCTAAAAGCATATTAGTTGACTAAACTTTCGTAAAATCCGTGAAGCGCGCGGGTCTGCTAGTAAATATTTTTTTAACATACGTGTTGTGTCTATGAGAGCACAATATATATGTGTGTATAATTGTTATTTAAAATCAACTTACATAAATGTGTTGCTTTCTCATTTGGCGTCTAATTCTTGATTGATGAAAACGTAAATTTTGCGGCAATAAACGTTTTATTTCATCTATGAACTGCTCTGAAGGCTCGGCACATATATCGTCGGCGTGAATGCTCCCCATCCATGATAAAATGTTGTACTGCAGGTGTTGTTGCCAGAAAGGCAGTTTACGAAAAAAACGTTATTTAACAATAGTGGTCGTTTTATTTCCTAAATAAAATTAATATTAATACAAGTAATGATGATTAAACTTAACTCTTACGTTTTTCTGTCCTGCTTCGTCAACATTCTGCAACAACTGAACCCGCCATATAGTCAGTGTTGGTAATCTTAAATAATACTTTTAACAAGTGTTGACAAATATTCTTATTTAGATATAATACTTCGTTAACTTTGGTCAAATTCAAAAATAGTTATTTGCGCGCCAACAGCAGGTCTTATATGACTGCTACACAAATTAAAATCAACACATTCTGTTCATTTCGGCATTCCAACATTTTGGCGCCATGCAATAAAAAATACACTACCGCCACAATCGCATTGCATAAATGTTACACACTTACCGCATCTTCGAAATATGTCCCTCCATTATAGGACGCATTCGAGGAAATATAAAAAAAGGAAAGGAAATTTTAAAAAAATGAATTATTAGTTCTGTTTTTATAAATTTTTTGTCAAAGTTGACCTATTTTTTTTCACTTCAATTTAACGAATAACAGTAAAAGCAAAGTGTTTACGATTGGTAAATTCAAAATACCATAGACATTCCTTCCTGTACAGACCAGCCTTATACAGCTGAAGCGGTAAGTGAATGCATGAAATTGCTGTCTATGTTTTCATATGGCATGCCTGGCGTATTTGTTGGTGTAGCGGCCGGACTCTATCGACCAGTTACACACTTGGCAGCCTCAAGCATTATGGATTTGCGCCACGCATACGAGGACGCGGGGTCGTGGTGGCGGCTACGATGCACATTCATCATCTTCCTCATAATATAATAAACATTATGACGACGACAGATATAAGAAAATGGTGGTTACTATAAGTCTTCGCTCACGTTCAAAGTTTTTTTTTGGCAATTGTATTTTAACTTTGTTTGTTTCATTTTAAATAGACGTTCTCCTTCTCGCAGTCGTTTACACCCTCGTTACCTCAAATCTTTGCATTCTTCATGTTCTAGGTAAGTAACGTAACAATATATATGGTACTTAAAACATTCTACATTTAATTACAAACTTATAGCCTACAGAAACAGCTCACGCAGTCGAACATATTCACGCAGTCGCTCCAAATCGCCAGAAACGCGTACGAATAAAAAAATTGTATCAACTCGTCGCTCTCGTTCGTCCGAATCTTCCCGTTCTCGCTCACATTCTCGTTAATATCGCTCTAAGCGGTCCTGGTCAAGTGGTGAACGTCGCTCGGATCGTCGTACCCGTACCCGCAGCTATTCTTCACATCGTGTTGTACTTGCGGCAGATGAACTTGTACATTCAAAGGATAATTAAAGACACCATTGAAAGACACAAAGGAACGTATTCGAGAGGAAGAGCGTGAAATCGAACACAATTTTCGTTCACAGAAACATAATGCAACGAAGCTCTATGACGATCATGAGGATTTGAAAGTGTTTGAAGATAATGACAAGCAAAATCATAAATAAATGAAAAGGAAACTTTGCGTCGACGTAGTACCTACATCCGCTTTAAGGAGGTTCCTGCATAGGGCAGCAGCTGCAGCTGATATATGTAAATTTTAATGTGTGCTTGATAAGTTTTTTTTTATTTTATTGTTATTGTTATTAATCCGCAAATACGTACACCGCCGCCTCCTCCGCCACCACTTGAATTATTACCACGTCGACGTCTTTTGTTATTACTGTTACCATGGTTATGCTCGTTATTATTGGTATATGAATTGCCACACTTTTGGTGCAGTTCGCGATCACGATCACCCTAAAGACGGGTCTATTGAAAGCAAATATTGTTGTTGAATCCATTTCGATTTGGCCCAACATTATTGTTATTAGCCCACGGTGATATATTACCTGCCCATGGGTTGGTCCTAGTCGGTGTCGTTTGCTGTTGCTACTGCTGTTTTTGCAGATGTTCGTGAGGTGAACCACCACCGCGTCCATTTGCTTAATTTTTATTTGTATCGGTTGCGGTGTTTTCATACTAATCAGACACGGCAGGAATGGGTTTTTTAATTGCAATAGCTCTCGTACAAACACAGGTTACGGATTGTGTTGTTGTGGCTCGAACCGCGATTTCTTTAAAGGCTCACGATTATCAATAGTCGGTGAAACTGAAAAGAAACGATCAAGGGGAAGCAACAGCAGCATGTCACGCAATTCTTCTACTTTACCAGCACCAGAAAATTTATTGAGATAATCTGGTCCTTGACGTAATGTCAGCAATAAACGCGAATCTGGATGCATATGTATGAATCGTGTTTGCATGTATGTGTTTCCATTTATTTACTTTTTTCCTAAAAATGTATTAATTAAATTGCTTATTTTTAGAAAATGAATGTAGTTTTACTTACTGTTTTGCTTTTCACTTCAATATAACGCGTAATATGAGTGTTAAGGCCTGTTGTCGCATACAACAGAAACCGAAACTGAATTCAGTACATTAACAGCGGCAATTGAAACTAAAACTGAATTTTAGAATTCACTCGTCCGCAGCAACTGAAACTGAAAATAGTACTTTTGACTGTTTTTTCAGTACTGAATGACATAAAAATACAAAATATAGCACTGATAAAAATGTTAAATGATGAAAAATGACATTTAGTATCAGTTCAGTTTCTAATTGTACAACAGAAACTAAAAATCAGTTTCAGTTTCTTTTCAGTTTCTGTTGTATGCGCAACAGGCCTTTAACAATTGGTAAATTCAAAATACCAAAGACATTCTTCCTGTACAGACCAGTTTGCTTATACAAAATATTTCAAATGAGTTGACGTCTGTACAGATACTATTGTCTGCAAAATATATCAATGGAGTTGACGTCTGTAGAGATACTTTTGTCTTCAGAGAGATTTTATTTGCTATTCGGTAACACTGGCATGAAGATCTCGTGAATTTCTTGTAAGTTAGACAAGGAAGACAGATGTTTTTTTATGGAGCCCGCAATAAATCAAAAATGTTTGCAGTTTTTTAAAAATTTTGTACTAAGGCGTACGACGACTTTCATATGACATGGGTACCATTGGATAGGTCTCAGTTTCGGCTATCCATTTAACCCCCATGTTTCATACGCACGAGGTACTGTTAAAAAGATATTTGAGCATAAAAAAATTCAGAAAAGGCGGTACCATTTTGAGTTTGGATTTTTAGCCATTTCTTACAATTTTTTTCTTGAGAATTAGTTTGGAAATTAAGAGTAGACAATTGTCTTTCTATTTGCTTTTGCATTTTACATTTTATTTTCTGTTTTAATTCATCATTTTGTATTAATATGCAGAATATAAAATGCCCTGTTTTCGATATCGATAACTGTTTCATTCCCACTTGTAGCGGGTTGTTAACTAGGGGTTGTTATCTTCACGCTAATTAACTAGGGGTTGTTATCTTCACGCTAATACGTTTTCGATAATCTTTATTCGATTTACGATAGAGGTATGCTACTATTTTACATCAATCCCTTTCCTTTTTAGATTGACGAGCGTCATTTTCATATCTCCTGTGTCGCCGTGCACGTATTCTAATTTTTAAGATATGGAGCTGATTATTGTTATCCACAGTTCACTTAAAATGTAAAATTATAAATAATTTTTAAGCTTTGACAGCGAAGGTTGTCATCGTCCAGACGATGATCCAGCGAACGTTCATGTCGGGCGATTCATAAAACTTAAATATACATATATATTGTCTATAAAGATTGAAACACGTCATACACTGCAATATGCTCATGTGGACATAAATCAAATCACTGCGATACTTATTTCAAAAGTTTACAATCTGTTTGCCATTTCAACCAACAATTAATTCATTAATGGTTTAATGAATGACACTTTTTTTATGAATATAATACAAATTTGCATGTTTATTTATATCTGCATATTATACATAACATTTTCTTTAAAAATAATTTCCTTAATTCTAAAGGTTGGTTCAGATAACTAGTAATCTGACACATTTCGCATCATGATGCATTGGAAATAGTTTGAAATATACAAAAAAGTAACTCAACAAAAATTGTTACAAATTTCTAAAACGCTACAGCCATTCCTTTTTGTAGCTACGTGGTGGTTGCAGGACATAATTTAGTTGGAAAATTCATTCGTGTATTCGATTTTTTTTATCTTAGTGTACGTGGTTGTGTGACATTCATCCTCACTAAACCTAAACTCCGCTTCTATGTGGTTGTTGTTTTCTGAACTTTGGCTAATTCAGCTTTAAACTTGGCAATAGTTTCTCGAGCTAGTTTCAGTTTATCCTTCGAAGTAATAATTTCGTTAGTAACTTTATGTTTAACATCCAAAATATTCTCCAAAGTTTTTGCTTTCATTTCCTCAACTAAAAAAAATAAGAGTACTTAATAATGGATAGTTTATATGTATATTAGTCGTCGGCAATAACTTACAATCTGTATCATGAGTCCATGGACCGGTTGTAATTGGCTGCACGGCTGTTAGCAAATGCTGCATAAGTTGTGTAGGCTCCTGAAATACTATTTCCTCGTAAGACTCCGAGACAAGGCCCTTCTTCGAATCCATTGTTGTGACAGACGACAATTCACCTTCGACTACAGGCGATTGGAATAGCTTCAGTATATGGTAGCAAGTGACCGGACGCTCAGTTGGATCGTGGAAATATATTTTAATGACTACCTCGAACTCGCCCCAACCAGTCTCAGTTATTTCATATGGCGGCTTTGTTACAATGCGATTTGGGTTGGCGTAGCTCTCATGCAGCTTGAAATGCACCTTCTTTACGTAGACAGACATATCTTCGTTATTGTACGGTTTCATGTACACTTTCCACTGATGTGTGTGTCCATCCTCCTCTCTTTTCTTGCCGAAACTACGAGCAATATTGCCATATACAATGGGCTTGACGATTGTAAGACCTTTGACACGGCCACCGGAGTCGGGGCCAAAGTCGGTCGGCATATTTAAACTGTTCATTTTATGTTTCAGCTTTTGCTGACGAGTAGAACTATCTTTTTAAACCGACGAAGCTTTTATTTAGATTGTTTTTAAAATGCGTTTATATATATGCCTATAAATTGATGCAGCCGGCTAATTTGTTACTTTCTTTTAAGACTATGCCCCCGACTGCTAAACAAAGACGGACTCGATAACCAATGAATAATCCCAAATATTTCAATAACACAAACAATCGAGATGATCAAAGTATTAAAGCGCGTCCATAAACGTAGTTCAAATCTTAAAATTTGAAACAAAATGGAATCGGAGCGTAGCAATTTGCATTCATACAGTATAACTATATTTTAGGGACACTGTCTGCAACGCCCTAAAGGAGGCCTAAAACACAAATAACAACAACTAGCAAGTATACGTTTTTTTCGATATTCGTTGCTTAATTTGCAATCAGTCCTTTTTTTTTTTTTTTTTAAAACATTTATTTATTGGTCGTCCTGTTATCATGTAGACAACTTAAACCAATAAGTAAAAAAATAAAAATAAAATATTACAGCTAAGCTTGTTCAAAAATAATTTTAAGGTTTGTGAGGCAAAAGAATATATATTACATAAATGAAACACAAAAAAATGCTGCTGTCTGCAGAGGTATTACGGGAGAGGAATATACAATAAATTATATACTCCTTAAATGTAACTCCCTAGGCAAAATTCTTTGCAAGCGTCGCTTCATTTTTACTCCTGACTTCCTTCTGCGTTCCAAGAGGCGTCTGGCTAGCTGGTTTGGGTGACTATTAAGTCGTTCTATATAGTCAGCGGTCTGCTTGTTTATAACATCCCCGATTTTAGGGACATTTAGGTCCTTTTCTAAGTTTGCTGTGCGCATATACCAGGGCGCTCCCGTTAATCTGCGAAGGATCTTCGCCTGTAGGACGCGTAATTTATTTATGTGGGTTTTTGCGGCAATGCCGTACACTTCTATCCCATAACGCCAGGCGGGTGCGATGATTGCCTTGTAAATGTGCACCTTGTTTTTCAGCGATAGATTATTTTTGCTGTTGAGAAGCCAGCCCAATTTATTTGTCCTGGCGTATAGGGATTTTACGACCGCATTAATATGTGATCCAAATGTGAGGCGTTTATCCAGGTACACTCCTAGATATTTATACCCAGTATAGTGTCCAATCAGTTGACCCAGGAGGAAGACCCCAGGGCATTCGTCTCGTCTGAGTGTGTATGTCACTGATGCACATTTGCTGAGATTTATACCAATCTTCCACTTTTTAGCCCATTTGCCAAATTTATAAAGATATAACCGCAGCACATCAGTGGCGTTATACACGCACTCATCTCTGGCAAGGATGGCAGTGTCGTCAGCAAATGTAGCTGTGAGAAAGTCCTGAGAATCTACCATCGGGATGGTACGCCCAGTGGGCATGTCCCAAGTGAATAGAGTATACAAGGTGGGACTTAGTATACTTCCCTGTGGAACACCTGCACAGATTTTTTTCGTACTCGACTCCACACCATCCAGAAGCACCGAAAAGGTCCTGTCGATCAGGAAACTACTTAATATCATAAACAGCTGCGGTGGGAGGATGCTTTTTAATTTGTAAAGCCATACCCTGTCAAAAGCCTGTCGGATGTCCAAGTAAACAGCGACTGTGTACTCCTTTGCCTGGAACCAATCTAGGATAAAGTTCACCACCCCATTCAGCTGCTCAGGGGTTCCGTGTGCCTTCCTGAAGCCAAACTGAAATGGTGGTATCCTTTGGTTGACCTCATCGATCGCTAGTATCCTCGTCAACAGACATCTCTCGAATAGTTTCGCAGTGGACGACAGCAGGCTGATGGGTCGATATGACTCAACATCAGACGGGCTCTTCCCGTTCTTGTGTATCATAACGATTTGAGCATTTTTCCAAAGTTTTGGGAAGTGCCCAATTCTCAACGCAGCGTTAAAAAGAAGAACTAAAAAGAGTACCGCTTTGAATGGTAGTGCTTTCAGCGTCCTGTTATCGAGACCATCTTCGCCTGGGGCCTTTCTATTTTTGAGCGCTTTGATGTGGGACGGAATTTCATCGATAGTGATAGGATTAGCTGGGAGAGCCAGCTGCCCAGGGCTGTCCAGTACCCTTTGTACTCGTCTCCTGTGACTACCGGATGTGGACTCGAAGGGTTAGAACATAGCCTCTAAGTGCTCAGCAAAAGTTTCCGCACGATCTTGGGGGGATCTGGCCCAGCTCCCATCTGTTTTACGAATAGGGAACTTTGTGGTGTTTGTCTTTTGTATTGTTTCGTAAGAGACCACAGAGAATAGTTTGTACCCGCGTTCGGAGAGATGTTTTCCAGGAAAAAGTCAGTATCTTGCTGTTTTTGCCTGATAAGCAGCTTTTTGATCCTGTTTGACAATCTTCGGTATACTCTATCCACAGCAGGATTTCGCGTGCAAACATACTCTCTTCTGAGTCTCCTCTTTATCAAGAGAAGAGCTTCAGTACCTGGGTGAATCCTCGTTTGCGGTCTGAAATACTGGGAAGGGTTTTCTTTTGTTGCAGTGAGGGCAGCCGAGTGCACTTTATTGAGAAAAAGCGCATACGCGTCTTCTAAGTCATCAGGCCGTATGACCTCGAGGTTCAAGTCTAAGGTAATTTCTAACTCCTTACGAAAAGCAACGAGGTTTGTACCAGGCGACAACAATCGTCTTTTCGGCACCTTGGACTGCGGCGAGCTTGCTACTTCGACCACGAGGGGGAGATGATCGAAAGAGAGTTCGTACTCTGTCCTGATGTTCAGGTCATCGGCTCGAAATCCGTTGTAGATAAAAAAGTCTAAGGCACTTGGTGAGTGCTGCTGGGCGTATGGAAAGTGGGTAGCTTGCCCGGTGGCTAGGATTTGAGCAGAGGAGCTGACTAAAGCTTCCTGTAATCTATTCCCTCTCGTGTCCGCTCTGAAGTTCCCCCAAAACCGATGCTTGGCGTTGAAATCTCCTCCGATTATAAACTTTCCTCCAAGGTTTCTAAAAAGGAGCTCAAAGTCCGCTGTAGACCAGGTGTGTTGCGGAGCTAGATAAAGGGAGGAGGTAAGCAGATCACCTTTGCTGAATGGTAACCATTTGTAACTGGGCTGTTCTCACTGGTGCCAATTGAAAATAGCTGATTCCTTGTCTTACAGGACAACTGCTCCTCCTCTTGGTCTGTTACTTGGGTGGTCCGCCTTTTGTATTGCGAATCCTGGGATGAATAAAGAAACTCCGGGCTGGAGCCAGGTCTCAGTGATGTCGATGCAGTGCTTAGCTAGGAACAGTTTGAGTTCATCGACTTTTTTGGCTAACCCCCGAGCGTTCCACAGACCTAGGCGGAGCGATTTAGACATCATTTCTTGTTGAGGAGAGACAAGCACAATGTTTTTAGGAACTTATTTGTTTCCTGGAGTTCCTTAAACATTTCTTGAAGAGTGTCCACTTTAGAAGATAGGGCTTCAATCGCTAATTTTAGGCTTGAGGTGCTGCTAGGAGGCTCGTGTGCTCCCGTTGAGGCCTGCCTGCTGTTGGTCTTTTCTATTACCCTAGGGGGGTTGACAATCTGTAGACCTGTCCGAACTGAATCTGCGTATGAAAAATCGCCTCTGACCCTAGCTGCAGGAACAAAGTCTATACCGCGGTGCTGGTTATTGGCGTTACGCCCATTTTTGAAAGAGGTGATAGTACCGCGCTCGTTTATCCTAGCTTTGTAGACGCGCAGCCTTTGTATCTAGCAGCATGGTTGCCGCCACAATTGGCACAGCACAGTTTCTCCTCAGCAGTCTCAGCGCAAGCAGCAGTTGCATGGTTTTCGGCACATCTGCCACAAACGTAAGGTCTGAGGCAATAGATGTTAGTATGCCCGAAGCTGTGACTTCGAAAACACTGGGTGGCCTCAAGGGATTTTTTTGGAATCTCAACTGAAACTCGTAGTCGACCTATGCGTTGAATCTTTAGAGCCTATTTATTGTTTGTTGCCTGGGCAAGGTCTACATAAAAGAAGTTGTTAGGCATCAACTTCTCTATGTTATCTCCATTCGCCTCGCGATTTATTTTGCGAGATGGAGGGTTGTACAGTCCAATCACCTTATGACCCTGTGCTTTAAACTCTTCCTTTATACGCTCAGAGGGGGTGGTGCTGGCAAGGTTACGAACAATCACCCTGTATGGTTTGTCTTCCCGCAGCTGATAGGTGTAGTGCTGCGTGTTATACGCCTTAAGAAGTCGTACCAAAGTGCGGTAGGAGTCTGAATTTTCAGTAAAGACCCTCACGGACCCATCTCTTCTAACTTGAAGGGAGTAGTTTTCCGGGTCAATGGCCTGATCCAGATCTTGCTCCATCTGATTTACATCAGAAACATCCAGAATGTTAATGGGGGGTAGTTTGCGTATCTTGCGTGGGATCTTTTGAATTCTAACACCTTCAGCGGTGTCACATCCATCTGCTATCAAATCAGCCTGACGCACTTCAATTTCTTCTTCTTCCCCTTCATTTGCCAGAATAGCAAATTGGTTGGTGGAATTTGTAGGTTCCCCGACTGAGGGTACAGCTGTCTTGTTTTGGATTAACAGCTTTCCTTTTTTAATATTCCCCTTTTGGGCACGAGGGGGCTGTGGACGTTTAAGTTTCGGTTTCTGCCAGTTGACCCTGGGTAAGGTGGACGGTACTGCTTGCTTCGCATGGTCTTTTATAGAGTCCGACGGGGAGGGCGGGTTAAAGACCACGCTGGCAAAGGTTCCACCCATATTTTTTGGCGCCAATTGGCACATTTAGACACCGGCTGTAGCGATTGAGGCTGCGGGTGTAGACGTCTCCCTGTACTGGGAGACAGTAGAGGCGGTCGTCGTTGTTGTTGTGGTGCTTGTTGTTAGCCACTTTGAGCCCCACAATATTTGCGCATTCTCGGGTTGCACCAAGTCAGCTCATTTCGGGTGGAATTTCCTAACGGAGAGGTAGGTGGGGAGATTGATGAGGAGTCGCTTAGCTCCATTTCATCAGAATAACTTTCACCCATTTTTGTTTAATTTTGCAGCGAAAATTTTATACAAAATGAATAAAGCAATGTTTATTAATATTAATTATCAACGTCTTGTTAGTTATTGTTTTTGCAAGCAGAAAGAAACAAAATCAATATCGAGAAAAAAAACACACTCCCGGAATTTTTTGTTTTTGATTTTTTCCTTTTTAAAGTTTTTGACTAACGGCACTGTTTTATGATTCGCGTACTTGACACGAGCTACAGCGATATAGCAACAGTTTCTGAACGCGCCCACCTGTTGGTGAAGACACCGTAAGGGACAAGTGCTCGCCCATAGGCGAGACGATAAACAGCAAAATTATTTTAATATTGCTGTAAATCTATTTTTATCCTGATGCCGGTATCACTATTGTGATACCCAAACAACAACAAAATAATATGCTGCTGAGCGACAGCTGAGCGACAGCTTAGAAATTTTGTGAAACTGTTTCGCGCACACGACCGTTTAGATAGGATGCACAATTGCAACTGCAATCAGTCCGAATCTAAGAACTATAATCAAATGTGATATTAACCTAATATTTTAACCATAAAAAACACTAAGAGCATTCAAGATGTAGAATAACATAATAACAAATGATTTGAAATGATATGATACATAATTTCAAATGGAACGATGATTTTAATTAAAAATAAAAAATGGTTTACTGCTAATTAAATACTGCGTTGTGGATTATGATGAACGGTTTGACAGATCCAAAGGGTGAATTCTGTAGAGACTGCGCGGAATTTTCAAGTTTAGAAGGTCAGAAACCAGATCGTTTGAGTGCAGATTCAGTCTTCCAAGATAGTTGTTTCTGAGACGAGCAATTTCTTCTACAACTGTTGGAATTCCAAGATTTCCGTGTATTTAATCAATTCGAACATAACGTGGTGCGCCAGTAATTTTGCAGAGTGTAATATATTTATGTTGGAAATAGCTGCAGTTCCCCACAGCTGAATTCCATCTGTCCATACTTGCTTAAGGATTGCTTTGTAAAGCCTTATTTTGTTTTCAAGACTGAGTTTTAAAGGGGGACCAAGTAGCCAGAACATGCGCTGCGTTTCAATGTTCAGTTGTTTTCTTTCAGCATTTATATGATTTTTCAAATATTATATTTTAAAGCATTACACAAGGGCGTATCCTAATCTTTAAAAAGTTCGATAAAAAAAAATATATTTTACAACATTTTTTGCACTTTTGATTCTGTCAATGACAATGTCTGCCTCAATGACAGAATTTGCTCGAGCCATTATTGCTGAATCATCTGCATATGTAGCTAATTTTACTTCATTGCAATTTGTACCCGGTAAATCAAAAGTTTACAGTGTGTAAAGATATGGTCCTAGTACACTACCTTGAGGAACTCCAAACTTCTTTTTCCTCAGCACTACTACACAATGAAAGTGTATAAACTGTTGCTCAAGATACGAAGCAAACGCTTCAGCTTTTTTTTATTGCTGTGACAATGCGCCTAGCAGGACGTTTCAAATATTTTTCAGCATTCCACAGATTGCAATCTGGCCCGTTTGGTTCCACATTTTAAAGTTCTGCCATTTTACTTACTTACTTATATGGCCATCAATCGTCTACCGGTCATGGCCGCATCTAGGAAGGCGCGACAGCCCCCATAGTCTTGTGTGCGCTGGCGCCAGTCGTTTTGAATGCCAAGTACGCAGAGATCTTTCCATACCTGGTCATTCCATCGAGTGCCCGGTCGACCTCTATTTCAGCGTCCACCAATCAAGTTTTGGCCCCCCCATGTAAACCATGCGTGCTGGAGTTCTTTCGTCCATTCGAATGAGGTGCCCAGCCCAGTACAGCCGCTGGAATTTTATGCGCTGGACTATGTCAACCTCATCGAATAGTTCGTACAGCTCGCGGTTCATACGGGACCTAAACTCGTCACCGACTCTAATAGGACCAAAGATTCTGCGAAGAATCTTCCTCTCGAAGACTTCCAACGCTGTCTCGTCCGACTCAATCACAGTCCATGCCTTTGCTACATACAATAGAACCGGGAGTATCAGCGTCGAAAGCGGCTTTGTAATCGACAAATAGGTGGTGAGTGTCTTTGTTGAACTTACGGGTCTTTTCCAAGACTTGGCGTAATGTGAATATTTGGTCACTGGTCGACCTTTTTGGTCTGAAGCCACACTGATATCGTCCTATCAGTGAGTCGGTATATGGCTTCAGTCTATTACACAATACGCCCGACAGAGTCTTATATCCAATGGAAAGGAGACTTATTCCGCGGTAGTTGGCGCAAACAGCGGGGTCTCCTTTCTTAAAGATAGGACAGCGTTCATCGGACCATATTTTGCATAAAAGTTGGTGCGTTCCCCTAACCAACTCTTCGCCACCGGTCTTAAATAACTCAGCTGGCAGCCCATCAGAGCCTGCCGCTTTGTTATTTTTCAGCTTTTTAATAACTGAATCTACCTCGTTATAGTCCGGTGGCTCTACAATAGTGCCATCATTAACTGGTGGTTCCGGTGTCATTTCTCTTTCGGCGGTATTGTGCGCTTCATCGCCTCCGAGTAGGTTGGAGAAATGACTCCTCCATAATCTCAGTGATTCCTGTTCATCCGTTACCAGATTTCCATTGTCATCCTTACAGAAAGTTACTCCGGGCTTAAAACCTTCAGTCAGACGCTTGACCTTTTGATAGAATTTTCGAGCTTCATTTCTGTTACGTAACATCCTCAAACTCCCGCCTCTCTTGCTCCTTTTTCTTGCATCTGAAAAGGCGTTTCTCCTCTCTCCGTTTCTCTCGATATCGCTCTCTAACAGCTCGCGTTGCTCCCGATTGCAGAGTTCGCTGATAGGAAGCGTTCTTCTCCGCAGTAGCATTGCGATACTCCTCGTCGTACCAAGAATTCTTCACAGGTTTTGTATAACCAATGACATCCTTGGCAGCCCTATCCATGGAGCGGGTGATATGTGTCCACTGCTCACATATATCTCTAGAAGACGTAGAGCAGTTGGGAGAGTGATTGCAGTCTGTTCTGATTGCAGTTTGGACCGTTTGTAACAAGAATCATTGTTGGCCATTTCCAAGTGAATAGCAGTCAACAACTTTTCTCACAATGTGAACTTGTCCAAACGAGCCCCAATCTCCCAGTTCTGCCATTATAACTTAAGTTTTTTCGAAATTCTGTTGAGGACATTCTTATCTCTAGGACAATGTGTTTGTTGCCATATACGGAATATAATAAAACTTGCAAGTTGTCGGAAACAGTTGATTACAAAAAAGAAGAAAACAGTAAAATGAGTTAAATTTTATAGTAAAAACTGTGCGACAACAAATAAGTGATAACCACTTTCAAATTAACCTAAAAAGTGATGCATTCGCTTAAAAAAAAATAAGAAACCGTTAAATTTTTTCACACATATTAGCGTTAGACATTGTACAGTAATCAGGTTCGACGATGGGTTCGTTAGTTTTTGCAATCCAAGAAATCCGATGGATAGGACAGGGCTGCTCTAATAAAGCATCCTGTGACATCTACTATAGCTGCCATACCAGTAAGCACGATTTTGGATGAGGTTTCGTAGTGAGTAGGAAACTACGTGGCCTCGTATCCAGGTTCACGCCTGTTAAGCGCTTAGAATGTCTGTACGAGCGCTGTCCCAAACACGATATCAAAATCGTGCTTGGCGATTTCAACACCAAAATTGAGAAAGAAGGAATCTTTGGCACAACCGTCGAAAAATTAGGCTAATTGATTTCGCCGCGGGCCGGAACATTTTAGTTTGTTGTACCAGATTTCAACTCCTCAACATCCACAAGGCTACATGGCTGAGTCCATATCAAATTACACGCAATCAAATTGATCATGTTCTGATTGACAGAAGGCACGCATCGTGCGTGTTGGACGTGCGAACGTTACCTGGTCCCAACATTCACACGGACCACTATCTAGTCGCAGCCAAGGTACGCACTAGGCTCAGCGTAGTGCACGCCGCACGTTCCCACATGCAGCGAATGCTAGACGTCAGCAAGCTGCAATCAGATTAGGCCGCAGAAGCCTTTCCAAACACACTCTCTCGACTGCTCCGGGAAACCTCCCTATCTTCTCAAGATATATGTGAGCAGTGGAAACATATCACCCGCTCCATGGATAGGGCTGCCAAAGATGTCATTGGTTATACAAAACCTGTGAATAAGTCAGATGAAACACCGTTAAAAGTGTTTGAGAGGAAAATTCTGCGCAGAATTTTTGGTCTTATTAGAGCTGCGAGCTGTTTGAACTATTCTATGAGGTTGACATTGTCCAGCGCATAAAATTCCAGCGGCTGCACTGGGCTGGGAACCTAATTCGAATGGATGAAGGATCTCCAGCACGCGTGGTTTACATGGGGGTCCAAACTTGATTGGAGGACGCCGAAATAGAGAACGACCGGGAACGCGTTGGAATTACTAGTTATGGAGATATCTCTCCGTACTTGGCATTCAAATCAACTGCGGCCAAGACCGAAAGACGGTTGAAGGCCATTTAAATGAATAAATAAAAAATTAGACAAGGTGTTTGGATGGTATGATTTTGACTGATAAATATTCTTATGCCATGAATACATAGCAGAAAAGTTATCGTCTGCCGAGTATCTTGACCAAACTCTTCAGCAATATGGTAAGAACAGGTAATTGGTTTGAGTCCAATATAATTCATTTTGGTGGCGAGTGGGGGACCCCAGCTAAATGTTTTATATCAGTCCAAACGTTTTTTGAGGTTGAAAGCGTAAAGATTCGAGAACTAAATTTTTCTATTCAATTACGTTTGGTCGAAAGTATAGGGAAATATATTCATTAAAATTGCGTTAGCTCTTTTGTATTTTATTAAGTCAGGAGTCTTGTGAGGTTATTATTTCTGACCAACAAGGAATTTTCGCTTTATATGGGACACTCTTCGTTTTTGGTATACTGTAGTTTGCAGCGGTTCTGATGCATTTGGTCAATTGGATTTCTTGGTGATTAAAGTATTCGGAGGCCCAGTTTTTTTGATATTTTCTTGCAAAAAGCTCCCAGTTGCGTTGATCGGTTTTGTACTTCGGAAGAGGTGGTGTGTTGTCAAGACTAAATTGAGTTATAAGTTAGATGTCAATTGATAAGTGGCTATGAACGACTTAGGACGATATTATTGATATGTCAACGTAAGAAAAGGTGTTGTGTGTTCGAAGGTGGGTGGGAGAGTCATCATTTAAACTATCAGTTTTATTCAGCTTTTGCGCGTTCAATGTTTTTGTCTCGTGAATATGCTTGTACGAAATCCCAAAAGAGGCTCCATGAATTAAAATCGCCCAACATTATTATTTGTCCATGAATTTGACTTAGGATGTCTTAGTTTACAATGAATATATTTATTTTATTCAAGAATATTTTTAGCATTTGGGTAATATAAATAAAATTATGCTGTTATCGGTTAACAGCTACAAATAAATGGAGAGCGGATGTAGTCATATTACTTATACTTGTATGCGCAGTACTGTATGTATGTTGGTATATGAGTCTGTACATACCTGCACATAGTCAGCATATCTTATGTTTATTTATACTTGCAACAATGTTTTAGAAGTTGAGTTATATTTGATTGAATTTATATTTATGTATACACTACAATATACTTTAATAGACATTTTAAGTTTTATTTTAAGGTTGAATTTATATTTCATGTAAAATGATACTAATGGAGAAGGACATGATTATGAATCAAGGTCATTCATTGATGTATCAGAATCGGTTTTATTTTCAGATGCGCACGAGACTTTGTTTACAAAGAGTTTAATGAAATTTTTGGTTTTGTTGTTTTAAAATTATTCGTGCTTCCTGAAAGCTGCACTTATTCATTGTTTTAATTTAAGAAGTTCTCTCTGTTGTTTATTTTTCGGGTATGATGAGGAGGAGGCAGGGTGATCGCCGTTACAGGTGGCACAGAAGGAGCGGGTACAGGATTCGGGGCCATGAGGAGCCAGATTATATGATACGCACGTGGCTGGATTTTTGTGTGCTGTAGCAACTGGCTTGACTTGCATTTAGGGATAAACCTTAACCTTAACGGTGTTCCAGGAAATGCCGCGTTTGCTATGTAGAATTTAAAGGCCGAAGGTGATCAGAATTACGCCCTTGAAAAGAGAATGAACATTTTGGGATTTAACTCTTCAAATATTTTGGCTTCTTGGATATTGATTAGGTAGGGCGTAGATAGTGCCCTTGACGAAATTAAAGGGGTCGCCTAATTTGAATTAGCTACCACAAATGCCGGACAAATGTGTAACTTTGATAAATTTCTCAGCCACTTGCTTGGTTTTAACTAGCATCAATATATTGCCGTCGCAAAGAACGGAGATCAAGATGATGCTGAATTTATTAAAGGCTCGGTGTACTGCAAAGCACGAAAACTCCGAGATAGGTTTGTCAATGTTATTTTAGGCAATGATAATGAAATTTGGGTTTTGTTGCGTAGACACAGGTAATTCAGGATTTTGATTGGATCTTTTTTTCTTAGCTTTTTTCTTAGCTTCAAAGCTGCTATCCCCTAAATTTGGTGGCTCAGGGCCCATGGTCGCAGGTTTGATTATAGGGTCGGTCCGAAAACTCCATAACTAAAAATGAAAAAGGCATGTTTGCTTCAACTTCATATTAAGGCTTAGAATTATGCAAAGTTTGCGCGCATATTGGAAACAAGTAACTTTGAATATTTTGCCTTTAGTTCGTTTTTTTGACTAGGAATAATGGAATTTTGATGGGTCTGACGGATTTAACAAGTATTGGAATGATCTAAGCAAAGAGCCTTTAATTTTTTTAAAGCGCTACTTTGGTAGAGGCAGTTTGATAACTTTGGGTCAATTTCATGACGATTGGTTTTAACAAAGTTGCAATGTAGTAAATGGCCTTTTCTCAATCAAAACCGCCAAATTCGTTCAATTTTCAATATGACAATGCTCCTGTGCATGCTAGTAAGGGAACAGCAGAGCAGTGCAATTTGAAAATGTCAACGTAATGAAAGGCCCAGAGTGCTCACCTGACCTGAATTGAAAACTTCTATGCTACCCAGATTGGTTTAAGCTAACCACAAGCGTTACAACGATTTCAGAATCTTAAAAGTGCGTATTTTTTCAAATGAGAGGCATTGCAGCCTTCTATTCTTCATAACTAATATCCTATATGGATAAATGAATATTTAAATGTGTTCAGCATAAAGAGAGACTAATAAAATAATAAATAAAAATAATTTTGATTTAAATGCTTTTCCAATGGTTACTCGGTTTAAAATCAGCCTGCTTAGATTCTTGTTTATAGTTATTAAACGCTAAAAAAGGGTTTTTTTTACTTCAATTGAACTTGTTAACGGTAAATAGAATAGAGAAACATATACAATGTTAAATCAAAAGAGAATTAACTAATAAACAATTCTGCATTTAAAGAATAGTCATTTGGGGACTGCAATTAAAATTCTAGAGTAATTATTACAATATTTAAAAATTTTTTCTAGCAAAGAAAACGTAATTTTTCATATTTTTTGTATATGCAATTATATGCAAAAATAACATGTATTGGATATGTGAACTAAGATGGCCTTTAACCGTCGTTCGGTCATGACCGCATACAGGAAGGCGCACCAGCTGCTGCAGTCTTGTGGGCGCTGCCGGCAGTTGTTTTGAATATCAAGTTCGCTGAAATCTCTCCATACCTGGTCATTTCAACGCGTGCTCGGTCGTCCTGTATTGCGTCGACCTCCAATCAAGTTTGGGCCCTCATGTAAACAATCCGTGCTGGAGCTCTTTCATCCTAACTTTCATGCTGGAACTAAACTCGTCGCCGACCAAAAATCCAACGCCGTATTAAAATTAATTTTTTGAAGTGAAACTTCTTTTGGCACGTAGTGAATTGGATTTTATGAAACGGAAAAGTGTAATGAAAAAGAGACAACAATATATGTATTTAAGCTGCGAGAGAAAGAGATGAAAGCTTACTGCTCTGCTTCAAAAGCTACTATTTTTCATTGTTGTTGTTGTACGAATAGCGGACAGAAAATTTCAGCGTAAATTTAGGAATACCGATCAAAGACCGAACAAGGGTATACTTTTAAAGGTAGGAGCGCGCAACTAGGCGTTCTCTTTTCTAGTCACTTAATTTTTGGTTCGCTTGTGATAGTCAGAGGGAAAGGTCGTTTCAACGCTTGATTGTCCTGTGATTAAACTCACACACACTAACTCAAAAGAATGCAAAGTTTCACTTCTACCGCGTGTGAATCCACACTCAATTTTTTTGAAATTGTTATATGTAGTTTATTTTTTTTTTATATATATATTCTTGGGTTTTTATTAGTTAGTTAGTTAGTTAGTTAGTTATATGGCCGTCAACCGTCTGCCGGTCATGGCCGCGTCTAGGAAGGCGCGCCAGCCTCCATAATCTTGTGCGCGCTGGCGCCAGTCGTTTTGAATGCCAAGTACGGAGAGATCTCTTCATACCTAGTCATTCCATCGAGTGCCCGGTCGTCCTCTATGTCGGCGTCCACCAATCAAGTTTGGGCCCCGCATGTAAACCATGCGTGCTGGAGCTCTTTCATTCATTCGAATGAGGTGCCCAGCCCAGTGCAGCCGCTGGAATCTTATGCGCTGGACTATGTCAACCTCATCGAATAGCTCGTACAGCTCGCGGTTCATACGGGACCTAAACTCGTCACCGACTCTAATAGGACCAAAGATCCTGCGAAGAATCTTCCTCTTGAAGACTTCCAACGCTGTCTCATCCGACTCAATCACAGTCCATGCCTTTGCGCCATACAATAGAACCGGGAGTATCAGCGTCTTATAGATTTTGATTTTTCGATTCTTTCGAGAGAGGGCTTTACTTCTCATTTACTTGCTCAGCCCAAAAAAGCATCTGTTTGCAAGCGTGATTCTTCGGCTGATCTCCAGGCTGACGTTGTTGTTGCTGGTTATCTCTGTCCCAAGATAGACGAAGTTTTCTACAACACTGAAGTTGAAATTCTCCATCGTCACTGACCGTCCAAGACGCATTGACGGAGTGCGAGAAGACACCAAGTACTTCGTCTTGTCCTCATTCACCGCTAGACTCATGAGCCGAGACTATTTTTCAACCTTTGAGAACGCCTTGCTGACTCGCCGTTTCTGCGTATCGATGATATCGATGTCATCGGCGTAAGCGAGCAGCATACTCTGTATGTGTATGTACGGGCACTGGCGTATGATGTATTCCATTAGAAGATGAAAACCTCTCTTGGTATCAAAGGGGTCGGTCAATCAGAACATGATCAATTTGGTTGCGTTTTATTTGATCAGGACTCAGCCATGTAGCCTTGTGGATGTTAAGGTGTTGCAATCTGGTACTACTAACTACCATGTTCCGACCTGCGGCGAAATCGATTAGCCTCTCTCCATTATTGGAGGTAGTATCGTGAAGGCTAAATTTTCCGACGGTTGGGCCAAAGATTCCTTCCTTCTCAATCTTGACGGTGAAATCGCCGAGCACGATTTTGACATCGTGTTTGGGACAGCGCTCGTACAGGCGTTCCAAGCGCTCATAGAACTCATCTTTAGCATCGTCGTCTTTCTGTTCCGTCGGGGCGTGCGCACAAATCAGGCTAATATAAAAATATTTAGCCTTGATGGGTATCGCGGCTAGGCGCTCGTCAACAGGTGTGAACCTAGAGACGAGGCCTCGTAGTTTCCTACTCACCACATCCAGATTTGTGCTTACTCGCATGGCAGCTGTAGTAGATGTCACAGGATGCTTTTTTATCCATCTGATTTCTTGGATTACGGTGATGTCAGCCTTGCATTTTTCGAGGACATCAACCAGCTGGATATTTGCACCATCCCAATTAAGGGTGCGGACATTCCAAGTGCATATCCGTAAATCGTGATCCTTATAGCGTTTGCGGGGGTCGTCATCATAATGTTCCTTCCGAGGCTTCTTAGTCGTGTTCATTGGAGGTTGGTTTTTTAAAGTGGCGGGTTCCAAGCCCAGCGCACCAACCCCTTATTAAAGGAGAGCGGGCCCCTTCGCCTTCTCACGTTAGCCAATGTTATTTAGAAATACACATCGTAACACAACTTTTTCATTTATTCATTGCGATTTTCTTTTATATTGCCTTAGTCTCCAACGAGTTTGAAATATACTACTTGATCAATCCTAGGTAGGACAATGTGGAAAACACTGTCTAAATATATATACTTTACTTCAAGTCTGCCAAAAATTCATTTATAACATAATGTAGAACGCAAAATATCCTTTTTACCCTCGATCGTAGTATCCATAGCGCTGCAAGAGCGTAACCAAGCGGTTTGAAAATTATGCTATTCCGCCATGCTTCCATTTTCGCAAGTCGCAAAAATTTTTCGATTTACTTTTTAAATCGAGAAAATGTTTGTGTGTAAAGTATTATCGTTAAAAAAATAGATTAGCAATATGATTATAATCGATAAAATTATTTTCGTGCTGAAAAAAAATTTTATAATTTATTATGAATAAACAACTGTTAATGCTTGGCAACTCTTTTGATGCATAGAAAAACGTAGTGCATTTATTTTTTGCAAAATGCAACGCTGCGAAACACATTAGAAATGAAACATACCTATAGCAATATTTTGCGAAATCGCGCGATTTCATTGAAATCGCCAAACGCAAAAGTAAGCGAAAATGGGAGTATGACTGATTGTTCCGACTATAAATTTCAATGAATTTATTTTTCCTGTTGCAAAATTATTAAATTATATGCGGAGAGTATATTTATTTATTCAATTTATAAATATGAATTCAATATAATTTAAAATTACATAAAAACTAGTTACAATCTATAGCTACGATGGCATTAAGCTTACTTATTTGCTATTATATGCTAAGAATTAACTAATATATATTTATTTATTTATTTTTGGCAACAGAAATACTATAATGGTACAGTTTAAATCAGTGATGCTCAGCGCCTATGCCAGCGATATCACTTTGTTATTGTAATACACGCTTACATACTTACTTAAATGGCCGTCAGCCGTCTACCGGTCATGGCCGCGTCTAGGAAGGCTCGCCAGCCTCCATAGTCTTGTGCGCGCTGGCGCCAGTCGTTTTGAATTCCAGGTACGGAGAGATCTCTCCATACCTGGTCATTCCATCGAGTGCCCGGTCGTCCTCTATTTCAGCGTGTTGGAGCTCTTTCATCCATTCGAATGAGGTGCCCAGCCCAGTGCAGCCGCTGGAATTTTATGCGCTGGACTATGTCAACCTCATCGAATTGCTCGTACTGTTCGCGGTTCATACGGGACCTAAACTTGTCGGCGACTCTAATAGGACCAAAAATCCTGCGAATATTACTTCTCTCGAAGACTTCCAACGCTGTTTCATCCGACTCAACCATGGTCTATGCCTCTGCGCCATACAGTAGGACCGGCAGTATCAGCGTCTTATAGAATGACCGCTCATATATTGCTGGTAATTCGAATGTCAGCCAATATGCTTCCACACATTTGCAACATCAATTTTCAAAAAACAAAAACAATGAAAAAACTTTGACTTTCGGTTGCACCGAATCTCATATAACATTCACATGCATCATTTATTGCAGTCACACACATACGTTACAAACTTTCAGACAAACTCTATACCATAAAAAGCAACAACAAAGTAAGTCAGTCGCTAGTCAACAGTCAAATGCTCGTGCTGATGCGTCAAACACTGTAATAAATTGTTGTATTGTTCTTTAAATTTTAAGATTGGATACACTTTACAATTACAAAAACATATAAAAAATATAAAAATTAAAAACTAAGGAAAAAAAGTATAACAAATAAATTTTTTTTTTTTAAACCAAGAAAAAATGCTAAGTGTATTCTATTCAACTGGCTTTGCGATTTGCTTCAACAATAGACAGCCAATCAACAAATGCAACACGACATCAACAAGCAATTCTTGTTGTACATCACTTCTGAAATGAACCAGTGATATAATGTTACCAACTCATAAGGTATTTGTGGTCATCACTGGTTTAAATTAATAATATTTACAAGTTTTTTTTTTTTATATTTTTTATATATGTATATTTATATATAATATTTTATCGTATAATTGGGATGATTTTAGAAAGTTTATGATTTTGATAATGTTATCAGAATAGGGAAATTGTTGAAGCCTTTGTGTTCTGAAATGGGGGCAGATAGAGATAGATAGATAGTGAATGCTGGACGTATGTTGTAGTATTTAGATTACAAAAAATACAAACGTTATTTAAGGAGTGGTCGAATAGAAGTTTGTGAGTTAGGTTGGTATGTCCTAGGCGGAGTCTTATTATTTTGCATAGGTCACGTCGATTTTAAGTGGCCTCCAGAAAGAGGTGTCCATAGTTGTGCAATGACGTAGTGAGAGTTAGTAAGGTGCCAGATCGTTTTATATTGCTTCCAGTAGTGGGTCGCAATAAATTTTTTATGTAGTCGGTATTAAAATTTTCCTGAAAGATTAGCGGGAATTTAGTGGCCGCGTCATAAATGGAGGTATAGTATGGAAGAAGAGATACCTTTTTCGAGTTAGGGGAGATTATGCTGAGTGATGACATGTATGAATGAGATCTCTCTGTGTACAAAAACGTATGGGATTGCAAAGTAATTTTTATTTCCAAGAAACATTTCTTAAAAGTTATTGGTGGTGCTGTCGATTTGGAGAGTGTGTGAAGCACAGTGTTCAGCGATGTAGAGTTAAATGACCAAGGAGGTAGATTTGAATGATATTGGTTTGACTGATAAGTAAAGTTCTTTGCTAAGTTCAATTGCACGATGTAATGAAGACGGGTATCTTTGGACTTTTTTTGCTTTTAAAATGTAGAGTGTAGAATAGACTTGATTAGTTTGGCGGTGTTAATTTCTTTTCTACATTCTAAATTCATAACATTAGATTCAAAGAGCAAGTTATTAATTGGTGTAGATCTAAAGTCTCCCAGAGTGAGTCGTATGGCAGAATAATAGATTGACTTAATTTTTTTGAGTTGGGACTTAAACGCGTTGACATACAGATATAAACCGAAGTCAATTTTTGCCATTTATATTGCCTTAATGACAGATACGAGTGTCAGTTGATTACAATTGTATTTATTGTTGGATAAACATTTAATTTTGTTTAATCTATCTGATAAAGAGAGAACAAGGTTAGCTATATGGGCCTTCGAGTTATTATTCGAGAATTTATATGGATTTGACATTGTTTTTTTTACATATATGGAGGCGTTTACGCTTAGAAACTGAGAGTTAAGCATCTGAGTAGTCGCACCAGGAAAGAATGTCAGTTAGCAGGTATCTACATCAATAGAACAATTGTTCCCAATTTTTTTTAAAAATATAATAATCCTTTGCGTAGGCGCAGAAGTTAAATTAATATTAGTTAAATTAATATAATATTCCGGTAAAGGCCTTATGTTTTATAGTTTTTTGTTGTTTTAAAACTATTAATTATTTTGGAAGGCTATGGTCCTTGAGGGAGTAAGGGGTTGCAGTACATGAATAGTGCGATAAACCTATAAAACTAAAAATCTATAAAACTTATAAATGAATAAACATACATACATATGTATGTACTTATATTTTTGAAGCTCCTCCGACTAACTTACCAAGTCATAGTAAAAAATCAATTAACATAATAAATTCATAGATAGATTTTTTTGATACATAGTTGCAAAACAAAGCGTAATTATAATGAAAACCAAGAATCGACAAAGCCGCTAGTTTAAACGTCATCAAACAATCAATAATATAAAAATAATTGTACAATGAAATATGCACAAACCACATTTTTTTTCACAAGGATATCGTCGTCAGTCTGAGAGTATCTGCACATGTTGACCTGGAATGGTAGAAGAGCGAAAAATTGAAAACAAAACGATTCAGTACGAGTCTAGCTGCCGCTTATATATCATAACGTTTCAGTTTATTAGCTCTAAAGGCGGAGCAATGACGGATAATTCGACGCAGACAACTGCATCGCCATTGGCCAGCAGCAATACTTTGCAGCTGTTGTCAAAATCGAATCCCGTATTCTGCTGCTACCTGTTTTGGATGAGCGTGTTGGTAATAAAGATGTTACTTATGTCGGTGCTGACGGCAATTAAACGAATGAAAACAAAGACGTTTGCTAATCCAGAGGACTTACGAATGAACAAGGAATCCGAAGTAAAATTCGGTGATCCCAATGTGGAGCGCGTTCGACGGTGAGTTTGAAATGCAGTTCAAGTTTCTAATAAATTGCATACAACGGTGCGCAATATTTGGATAAATTCCAGTAACTTATAACCTTGTGTAAATAAAAAGGAGTCTAAACTACTGGGCCAGTGTATATAAAATTTATAAAGATACTGATAATCAGGTACCACTCTAACCCTATAAGAAATAAAAACCAACGCTACGCTTTTTATGCGAAATATATTCCTATCTGGATCCTTATGGATAACACCGTCAGATACACCACATTTGTCGTTTCAATTTAAACCACAACGAAATAGTTTTGATACTAAAACCCAGAAACTGGGACATATATCGATGGGTTACCCCTTCTAGTAGTCCGATATTTGTAGAATTTTTTTGTAGAATTCAAGAATAATACACCCAACTTTTTAGATAAATTATCAAGATTTTTTTTATACAAAAACTCAGAACGGAAAAGCAAATGGATAGCTCTATATTTTACTGTCTCCAAGGTATCCTTGTTCATACGGACAGCCAGACATTTCTACATCGATTCGCTACCCCTACCATTTTAGTGGTCAAATTTTGGCATTTTTGGAACTTTTTTTATTAGGATTGCCGTAAAATACACAAAATACTTTTTTCTCATACAAATACACAGAAAGGAGGGGTAGATTTGTTTGAAGACTACTTCTTCTAGCGGATTAGGACCTATATGGAATATTATATTAGGATTTACTTTAGATTGACAACATTTTACGTATCTAGCTTAATTAACAAAATATCAAATAAAAAGAAAAAAATAAAATAACAAAAAAAGCCTGGCAAGTAATGTCGGTATCTACATAAAATATCATTTAAGTGGCTACTTTACATGCTTCAATACCTCTTCTGAAGACTCAAAAATTCAAGAAATTTGGCTTACAATTTATATCAACAAAAAATTGCAAAATGTCTCGATCCATGTTCATCTAAAGAGCGTTTCGCATTAAGCAAGTTCTAAATATCGTTCCATTTGCATATATAAGACAATGACATATAATATTAACAACACTGTTTTCTAGTTTTAACACCAATAAAATTCCATTCTCTAGGAATGTGTAACTTCATTCGTATTTATTGCACCACTCCCTGTGCACCCTTTCCGATAGATATGGAAAGGCACCGGGAATAATAAAATTCGCTGGAAAAGGGGCGATGTCATGCCAAAGATTTAAGAGAAAACCCAAGGGGCGTATTAGAATACTACGGGTAGGCTAAAAAAGTTAACTTCGGTAAAACCAATATTAAATTTGGAAACGTGTACCATTTACATAGTCCCATCAAGAAATAACAATTATTTATAAATCAAAAAATTGAGTGATGCGTTTGTATGGGACTATTAGTTGATATGGAGATTCAAGGACCAAAATTTGGACTGGACACGATTTTCAATATAATGTGTGCATCCAATTTTAAGATGCTTCCATATAACATTTTAAGTTTATATAGATTAAAAAAAAATGTTTTAAATACAATACCTTACTTTAGGATGGAGAGTGTGTTTGGGGGATATCCTTTAAAATCGTGTGATTCTACCATTCGTTAGAAGCCACCATATGCAATTTTAAGTTGAAATTGGTTTTTTTGTACTTAAAAAAAATACGAAAGTGGGCGATGAGTGGCATACCAAATAGGCTTCAAATAGTCTTCAAATAGGCTAGTACTCAGCCAGATTTGTAAAAAATTTATTAAAAAATATGCGAAGGAACTGTCAGATAGACGGATTGACTAAATCGATTCGTCAAGCTGATTAAGAATAGACAAGCATGGTGTATACTCTACGGGTCTACGACATCTTCTTTAATGCTTTACAAACTTTGCGAATAGAAGGTGGCAAAATATTTTGTTTGGTATAAAACAATATAATTGTTTTAATTAGTGTTATATGGAAGCGGTAGTTTCTTGTGACCATATTGCTTTTAATCTAACTAGTGTGTTGGTTCTGGATGCATCAAATACACTGACAGACAAACGGACTTAGCTATATAATTCGCAGGGTGTTCAAAACCTCTTTTAAGTAGTTGCAATTGTTGTGACTGAACAATGATACTTTTTACAATCTGTGTGAAGAGTATAATTAGTGAGAATGAGTGGCGTTTGAATTACTAACTATACTATTTCTACAATAAAAACTTTTCTCAATGAAAAATATTAAAACGAAAAATTTCTCTCTAAAATAACAAATTTCCAATCAACGTGAAACAAAGTAATTGGGGTTACCCATATCTTGTTAGAATTACTAACCCAAGTCTTATTAGTTTGTAGCAAAGATTTTCTTCCAGTAATTTTAAAAATAAAGAAGAAGATTTTATGAGAATATAACACTATCACAGAAATTTTGGATTCATACGAAAAACGTATTTATACGATTCATATATACGTATTTCAAAGTCCTTAACTCAAGACTGAAGCATTCGGTTACTTGTTTGTGTTTTAAATGTGGCGCAAGACTTCGATATATTCTGTACCCCATTGAATCTTAAATTTGTATGAGGCATATATTCCTATCTTCAACAATGTAGGATATGTTATTGGAGTAAGTATAAGATACAATCAATGTTATGTTTCTCTTATACAACACCAAGAAGTCAGACAGATTTGTATGCTTGCTTGCTTATGTGGCCTTCAACCGTCTGCCGGTCATGGCCGCGTCTAGGAAGGCGCGCCAGCCTCCATAATCTTGTGCGCGCTGGCCAGTCGTTTTAAATGCCAAGCACGGAGAGATCTCTCCATACCTGGTCATTCCATCGAGTGCCCGGTCGTCCTCTATGTCAATCAAGTTTGGGCCCCCCATGTAAACCATGCGTGCTGGAGCTCCTTCGTCCATTCGAATGAGGTGCCCAGCCCAGTGCAGCTGCTGGAATCTTATGCGCTGCACTATGTCGACCTCATCGAATAGTTCGTACAGCTCGCGGTTCATACGGGACCTAAACTAGTCGCCGACTCTAATAGGACCGAAAATGCTGCGAAGAATCTTCCTCTCGAAGACTTCCAACGCTGTCTCATCCGACTCAACCACGGTCCATGCCTCTGCGCCATACAGTAGGACCGGAAGTATCAGTGTTTAATATATCTTTATTTTCGTCCGTCGAGAGAGGGCTTTACTTCTCATTTGCTTGCTCAGCCCAAAAAAAAACATCTGTTTGCAAGCGTGATTCTTCGCCTGATCTCCAGGCTGACGTTGTTGTTGCTGGTTATCTCTGTTCCAAGATAGACGAAGTTTTCTACAACACTGAAGTTGAAATTCTCCATCGTCACTTACCGTCCAAGACGCATTGACGGAGTGCGAGAAGACACCAAGTACTTCGTCTTGTCCTCGTTCACCGCTAGACCCATGAGCCGAGACTGTTTTTCAATCTCCGAGAACGCCTTGCTGACTCGCCGTTCCTGCGTACCGATGATATCGATGTCGGGCATTGGCGTAGGATGTATTCCATCAGGAGATTGAAAAAATCGCACGACAGAGCATCACCTCTCTTGGTATCAAAGGAGTCGGAGAGGTTTTTCCCCACCCTGACAACGCTTTGTCTGTTAGATAGCGTCGCCATGCAAAGACGGACAATCTTTGCCGGGATACCTAGTGCAGACAGGGCGTCGAAGAACTTCGATCGTATCGGCGTGTCGAAAGCGACTTTATAATCGACAAACAGGTGGTGAGTGTCTTTGTTGAACTCACGGGTATTTTCCAAGATTTGGCGTAATGTGAATATTTGGTCACTGGTCGACCTTTTTGGTCTGAAGCCACACTGATATCGTCCTATCAGTGAGTCGGTATATGGCTTCAGCCTATTACAAAATACGCTCGACAGAGTCTTATATCCAATGGAAAGGAGACTTATTCCGCGGTAGTTGGCGCAAACATCGGGGTCTCCTTTCTTAAAGATAGGACAGAGAACACTGAGAACACTGAGAAAGAATTCTTCACAGGTTTTGTATAACCAATGACATCCTTGACAGCCCTATCCATGGAGCGGGTGATATGTGTCCACTGCTCACATATATCTCGAGAAGACGGAGAGGTTTCCCGGAGCAGTCGGGGTCACGTTAGCTCACCTCTGACGTCTGTTAGGACACGTATCTCCTGGGTAGCCTCTGAACATCAGGGAAGCATAATAATTGTCAAAACATTGGATTCGATTCGTATAATACAACACAACCAAACAGTACATTCGACGGTGATGTAAGGCACAGTGAATATTATATATTGCACCATATTGTCCATGCACCGCAAGATATTATGTTGTAGCGGAACAGAACGGAAATCAGACAAAACAAGGAGGATGGAGAGATGAACGACCAAGAAGGGCAGTGCTATATATTCCCGTTGAACTTATCAAAGGTACATACATACCAAGATAGTTTTATTTTGCTGGTCTATACAAAATAGGGTATTTGTAGGTTAAGCATAATATATATGTATGTAGCTTTTCCTCATTACTTTTTGAAACTGTGCTTTAATTAGGATATAAAACTAATTCTACATTTGAATTTGAACCGTTTTTAGACATCCCCGCCTACTTGTAACACTTTGTTCTCACCTCAATTCGCCTGACGTTATATTTAAACGGCCCCCTATGGGTTCTTTTATACCTTTTATTAAAGTAATACGTATGTACTTAAATGTATGTTTGTTTGCGTTTGTTATCTAATACAGCTGTTATTATTTTTTAGGGCCCATCGGAATGATCTGGAGAATGTACTGCCGTTTCTATTTATAACGCTTGGCTATGTAGCGTGCAATCCCCATGCTCTTACTGCACGTATACTAATTCGTGTTGCTGCGTCTTCACGTCTACTGCATACTATCGTCTACGCTTTTCGTCCAGTTCCTCAGCCAGCTCGCGCCATTGCCTTCTTTTTGACAATGGGCATCACTATTTTTGAAGCGTTCTACGTGTTCAGCTGCTGCATCAAGTACATTTAAATTAAACATATATACATACATATATAAACATAAAATTTTAATCGATATTGTCCGATTACTACTGTGCTTAGTTAAAATAAAAAAAAACTTCTTGACCAGTTAGAAACTAAGTGTAGAAAGCCTACCTTTAACTCACAAATCTTCTGATTAACAAAAAGTACAATATAAAATTTATTTCCTTATCAGTTTTTCAGAACGTTTGCTAGGCATTAAAGAAGGCGACATAAAGTATTAATATTCTTGATCAGCATGACGAGACGATTCGATCTATCCATATTTTACATTTTGTTTCACTGAAGTTAAAGTTTTACCTTGTTAGTAGTAACTTGTTACGTCAAATAATAGTGCGTTTGAAAGGTTTTATCAAACCCCTTTTATGTCGGACTGGCGTGGTAATACTCTTAGTTGTGTATATAACTTTAAATCGGATTTATCAGTAAACACTTCGTTATGAGAAATATAATATATAGTGGTCGAGCTGCAGCCACACTGAGTATGCTTTCGTCACTTGCGTGGATTACCGTTCACATTAATTTAAGCTTTACCAAATAAAATACAAGCCCGACTTTTACCAACAAAACCAGTTATGCACGTTTTTGTGCGTATTATTACTCTTCTCGTTTAGATGAGTTTTGTCTTTTGCTCTCTGGTCTATTCAACTATTAATCAATCGTCTGTCAACTATTTCGAATCAGAGTAGCTGCCAGATTTCTTAACTCAGTCTAAAATGGAAAACGCACAACAGTCTAAAACCACATACATCGCCTCCTCTGCCAATAAGGACAATCGAACGTTGGAGGACACGATGCAACTGCTAACGTTAGGTAATCCAATTTTCTGCTGTTACATCTTCTGGGCAACCGTTTTGGTGACGAAGATGTTGCTCATGTCACTACTCACTGCAGTGCAGCGCTTCCGATACAAGGTTAGTGAATGTGTGCGGTAATTATTGATACTAAGGAAGGAACTTAATATCAAAGTAAATCAACACAGATATGGAAATGATCTACAAACGTACATTCAATTTACAGATATTCGGTCTATGTCCTTTAAGCCTTCGACGCAAGGTACATAAAATGGACAAATATGCGGTGTGCTTGCATACATACTTTCTTTAGATTTAGGCCCACAATTTGTAGCCTGGATAGGTATTCAATCTTTTATGACCTTTACAGATTTTTCCGAACCAGGAGGATTTATTCTTTAAGAATCTCGAGGTGCAGTTCGATGATCCGCATGTGGAGCGCGTTCGTAGGTAAGTGCTGGGAAAGTTAATTATTTGCCACTTCTTAAACATTCATTTCTACTTAGAGCACATCGCAATGACCTGGAAAACATATTACCATATTTAATTATTGCGTTAATATACATCTGCACCAATCCCAGTGCAACGGTCGCTTGCAATATTTTTCGTGTGGCTTCTGCTGCGCGCATTTTGCACACTCTTGTATATGCCTTCTATCCGGTACCGCAACCTTCGCGCATTATTGCATTCGCAACGACAATGATCATAACCTTCTACATGGCCGCTGTGATAGCGCTGCGTACTCTGGAGTTTATTTAATTAATTCCATATATGTGTACATATATATATATATATAAAGATGTTTGTTAATGGTTTTGGTAATAAAAAATGTCTTTTTTTAAATAAGAGTTTTTGTAGCTAGGAGTGCACTCCAATTAAAAATAATGTATAGCACAATTATTTACTCAATTTTTATTTAATTAGTTTATATATAAATATTAAATAACTTCAAATAGAAATAATAAAAAACACCAAATTTAAAGTTTAACGGTGCCAAGATTAAGTGCGTATACTAAATGGGACTCGTCGCTCACAGCTTAAATTAATCTATTTTCCATACAGTAGGTACTCCTTGAGATTTAGTATGAACAGCAAGGCGTCTTTTAAATTTTGAAGCCCGCATCACGCATGCATTGCTTGTGAGACTCAATTAGCCCAGTACAATTTTCCTCACCACGCTCCACAATGCTGCGTAATTAAAAATGATTTATTTTATGCAAAAAACAATGTACTTAGTACAAGCACATTAATGTTCTGTTATATCTCAGAAACGGACTTACCATTGATCACGTACACGCTTGGTTTCAGGACAGGCACAGCACGCTTTACATTTGGGTTTGGCTTCACCAGCAGTAGCTGCATTAGTTACTGATGCGATTCCACCTGTGCTGGCCGCCGGCGCTACTTCCTTGACTGGTGCGTTACCCATTGATGTTCTTATTTGATTGAATGAGCAAAGTCTAAGTTCACTGCTAAAATTTAAAACCAAAAATTTTTGTTTCTCAATTTGAATTTGTTTTGTTTATGTAATAAAAATCTACCTTGATGTGAAACTTGTGAAATGTTCAGTAAAATGGTTCAGCTGCAAGAGTTCTTCCAATTTTCTGTCTACTTGCCTCTTTAGTTGAAATCAGCTGACGACCGCACGCATTGTGAGTGGCATAAGTGAACGGTGAACATTGCACAGTCGCTTATTATTACTTTTTTAATAGCAAAAGTCTTTGATTCTACTAACAAAACAAAGTAACGAAGTGCAACGATTGCATTTCAGAAAGATACTGCATTAGTTATGTCGTTGCAAAAATTTTTATTGTATAAGCACCTAGATGAGATTATGTAGTACGATGTATTGTCTTGTTGGGAACTTGTGTATTACTCTTAATTCCTTACTAAAATTCTCGACTTACGCTATAGCGACGAGCAATTGAGAAATGAATCGAAATCGTTGTTAATCGTCCTCGTTCAAACCCACTTGACACACAAGCGAATGTTCGCTTCAAGCGAAAGCAAATCGAAAGTTGGTTTTTCGATTTTTGTTCGATTCAAGCGAACCGCGCGAATGTCTCTCAATCTCTCTTGTGGAATTGTAACAGGCAGAGAATAAAAACGATTATTTGACGTTTGATACGTATTTGGAATTGATACGATGAAAGAGTTTGATTATTTTTTCAATCAGCTGCAACGCGCGCGTGCTTTTATAATATTTTGTTAACAAATTCATTTTTATTATTTATATTAATTTTTTATAACTTGAAATTGGTAAATATTTATTATTTTATGTGAGTTATTGTTATAAAGTGATTGTCTAAAGTGTGGTTGTGTGTGTGTTAATTATTTTAGTGCAAAAATTAAAAAATGCCAAACAAGCGGAAGCACCGGTCGATATAAAAAAAGATTCCAACGCGGCAAAAAAATTAAACTAAATGAATCTCAATCAGAAAGTTCATGAATAATTAATGTATTAAAGTATAATTATTCCAAAGAAAAGTAGAAAATTTAATTAAGCTCTAATAAACATTATATATGTTTTAAATTCTTATTTTATTTTATGAAAAATATCGGCCATGTCCCGAACATTCCATTCCAACCAAATTCCAATGCCTGGTGTCACGGAAACATTCATTGGTTGGTTTGAAATCCCTCACGTTTAAATGAGGGATTTAGTAGACAGTAAAACAGCTGCGGAATTCGCAGGGCTGTCAGCACTATAACAATTATGTGTGTTATTATTTTTAATTTCGATTTATTTGCTTAGTTGGGACAAAAAATTATAAATAAAATTTTTTCAGTAATAAGAGAAGAAATGTATATAATTTTGAAAGTACATTACAACTAAAAAAAGCAAATATTTTTAAACATTTTGCCAACCAACTTGTATAATTTAATCGACAACACTATGATATGCAACATAATTGAGATGCAGACACACATTAATAGCATCAAGTTAAACCAAATTAGTTCTTAAAAATGAAATAAAAATGCCTGTTGCCGGCTTCCTAGCAATAGATTTCCTTCGTAGAAGGCAATTGGGTGAAGCGGGTGGAGTGCATTCAATTATAAAATGTAAACACTCTTCTTCTTTTTTACTAGTCATTTACAGTCTATTTATTGTCAACACGCCAACTTTTTGCAATAAACTCTTTACTTAACTGTATGTTTAAATACACATTTATTGTACACTAAATTAAAAAAATAAAAATACAACAAACCTTATTTAAATTTTAGTTCACATGTAAGGCATAAGAAATTGAATAATTCATCAAAACAAACACTCCAAATGGTTTAAATTTTTGCTTTTACCAAGTTGGCATTACTGTGCTCGAAGGGTTTTTTGGTTGGTCTAATAAATTGCAATATTTGACGAGATGCTTACTAAAATACAAAATAAAAAATTAAATCTAACGAAATGTTTATAAAAAAGAATGCAAATTAATTCTCTTCGAATATCTATCACTACCTGAATTTAACACCATTTATTAAAACTGCAATCTACTAAATCCCTAATGCAAAAGTGATTGATTTCAAACCAACCAAAAAATGTTTCCGTGACACCGAGAATTGGAATTCGGTTGGAATGGAATGCTCGTGATGTGGCCGTATGTATAAAATGGTGGTATAATTTTTTTGAAAATTTGTTATTCAAACCTGATCAGCTCAACGATCTAACCAAATCCGTCTAAAAATGTTCCAATCAAAATAGTATCCAAGTTGACTCGCGACGCCCATTTTCGACGCAAGTAATTCGTCATGACTTTTCCGATAATCCAATAAAATACATAGTTAAAAAAGCATAAGTATTAGATTATCTACCAATGGCTGAGTCGTGGGTTGTATGTTTGCGAGCTGCTGAGCAAACGTTTCTGTTTTTGTCACCTGTATTCCATGCGTCATTTTAATTGGCAGTACATAAAAAATACTTTGACCAAAGTTATTTGTGACTGCAGAGTAAGCAAATCGTATAGCGTATAAACAATAATAATTGGTGTAGCGCACAATGTTAGAATCGGTCAGTACTGATCGAAGCTTGTCTCTTTTATAGTCAGGATTATTATACAATGTCTAATGGGGTCACTAGTAAAATGTTTATAACAATTTAACAAATTATTTATACATATTTATTTTTTTATATATAAATATACGACTAATTAAAAACATATGGAGAACTATGTTTCCATCGAAGTCTCTTTCGTGCTGTTGCTTAAAACTGAGTTTGTGCCGTCTGTCTGTTGCTTTAAACGCTGCAACATGCCGTGTGATACCAAATCAAGTTTTAGATGTTGCACACTTAACGCACTGCCATCCCAGCCGAGTAGCGACGTGAATTTAGACTGATCGCAAAGGTTTAACATTTCTAAATAGGAAAAAATTATATTTATGTATTAAATGCAAATTAAAAAATGTACCCATGCCACCGCCCTGGTACTCATTGCGCTCTTTCTCCAACGTTATCGTGATAACATCTTTACGAGCGGCATGTTGATTTGCACGATGCTTGCCTATTGATTGCTTCAAATTAATTTGTTCCAGCTCTTCGTCAAAACGCTGCAAATATTGTGCAATTAGCTGTTCGAATTCATCTGGCGATAGTCGCATCTTACGATTATCGTCGATGTGTTCTATAAACCAGCTTAATTTTTCGCCCATTAGATTACTTTTGATTGCGTGGCCAAGGCGCAGTTTGTGTTTATTATTTTGGCGTCGCGCTTTCTTGCCAAGCGCCTTTGTCTTTCGGCTGTTCGGGTGCTTACATTTTTCGAGCTCCTTCCGTAGATTAGTCTGTAAGAATGGAAATGGTGTGTATGACACATATGCAAACATATATATAAACAAATATTTTTTCTTATTTTTACAAAAACAAATGTTTACCATTTTATTGGCTTTAACTAAACAACGCACGTTGTTTTTACTCTGACGCTATAACAGATGTTTGAAAGTAATTTCGTGTGAATGGCATTCTTCCATATGTTTGAGAAACTGTGAGCACAATGTTCTGATTGATGATCGTCGGGTACACATACACTATCTCATACACATATACAATGCAAATTCCTTCAGCAAAAATAAAAAGACATTACTTGCGGGGAAGCGTTTGATAAGAAATCATTTCCCAGTGATTTATACGCTCTGCTGGTCGAGTTTTGTTTTTTTTTGTGGGTATTACTTTACAATGACTTGCAGTTAGTGTTAAATGTGCGCGTCTAAACCGTTCTCATTTCCTAATATTTTCAGTAAGCCCCCAACACCACCAATTTTGACATAATCGACACGAAATGGCTACCAATCTGCTGCGGAGCGCTGTAACAAGTCGATTTGTCAAAGGTGGCCTACCACGTATCCAAACGGTTAGTAGTAAGTGTTGGACAGACACCTTTAGATTTGAAGGGCTGCAATAGAATGTTAATTGCAGAAATGAATTCAAATGAACAAATGCTTTCAATATAACTATTCTCTTAATTACATAATCGCTTTACTTGCTACACAGAAATCAACAAACACAGTTTTCGCGTAATTCGCATTGACTGCGTGCGAAAGAGAGAGCATTATGTTTAGAAATCGTTTCATTTGTTTTCATGCCCAAAATGATTTGAATTTTGATCTTGAATTAATTATACATGCATACATACATAACGCATTATTACTTATATATTTATTACCATAGTCACTATCTGCACTACGTGCCCTTCACTTGACGCCCTGTCTGGAGAAGCAAGTGTCTTTCAATTTATCCGACATTGGCGAGGGCATTCGTGAGGTTACCGTAAAGGAATGGTAAGAATTTTGTATAAATAAAAAAAAAACATGCTGCAGTCGAGTGTGTTTGAATTCGAGAAAACTGTAACCTCATTGAACCTACAATTTGTGTAGGGAATATATTTCTATTTAGATACTTGTGAGATATTTTACTAGTAAAAGTCAAGGATAATTTGTCGCTTCAAGCTTAACTAAACCAAATCATAACAAAATGTTTTTATTAGAAAAACACAGGAAGGCGGACAAATTTGTACAGAGGCTACTCCTATTGGTCCGACATATACCTACATATATGGAATCGACCTATGTATGTATATGACCTAAATTAAAACAAGTGTAAGCAAGAACTAAATGAAAACTTTGACACTATGGCATGGCAATGAATGAAAAGGCAACGCTCAACGTATATATAGATAAAAAATATATAGATAAAAAATTACTCGAAATAAAAAGTTATAAGAGAAACTAAAGATGATTTTCAAAAACCTATCCAATGATACCCAACTTAACATTTTTCCTCGACTTTAACTTGTTTCTTTTTCACAACTTGGCGTCTGTTTATCGCCATATTGAACTTTGTCATATCTTTCGTGATGATCGCAAGAATTAAATGAATGAATTGACGTAAAAACCATAAAAATCCGTCTACGCGTTTGGTCTATAGAGCGCCACAAAAAAGGAACAAACATACATATGTACATACATATATAGCCAGTTAAACACATTAACTTTCTTTGCGTCGCGCAGTCTCGTAAAAAAAAAAGTTTTAATGGATCTTTAATTTGTTTACCCCGTACATTATTACATTTGAAAAAAAAAAAAAAAAAAAAAAATTTGTTCAAACAAAATTATAAATGCAAAATGTAAATATTTCTGTCTTTAAATGTAAATGGAAGTTTCACTTAAAAAATAATTTTAATGTAATTTTAGTACGAAGATGTGTTGCCTTTTTTTTTTCTTGGCAACCGTTCTGTAAAGTGTAGGGAAGACAAATACAAACTTGTTCTTTTATGTGTGCCAAAGTCTTGTAGTGCTTTAAAGTTCCAAAAGTTATGAAATAAATGATTTTAAATTGGATTACTGAAAGACTAGAAATATGTAATTCTATACCGTGTATTAGAGTAATATCTGGTTACCATACGGATAGGCACAAAATAAACTAGCGACTAGCTCTAAATGTAGCCCATACCAAAAGAGATGTACCACCAAGATTACGCCTTTTGTCGGTTTTCGGTGGATGACACTTATCTCTCCAATATTTGTGATTCCTCTGGTCTCTCAAAATTAAATTTTTTTATAACTAATTATCGGCCCAGAAATAGAAATTTTTGTAAAAGGCGATGTATGTATTCATTTTTCTATTGTTGTGTTAGGTTTTTGTACTTTCGACTGGTATTGGAGATGCAAGCTTTTTCAACGAATTATTATTTAAGTATGCATGTTAGGCAGACAACAGAAAATATAATATTCTTGATCAATAATGACATGCCCAAAGGCGTATCCAATAGGGGAAGGGGGCGGCATTGTATAATTAGGCCCTGTACCGAAGGTACAAGAGCCTATTGGGTTTGTGCAAATGTATGTAACAGGTAGAAATAATGGTCGGAGACCCCCCAAAGTTACCCCCATTATGGTCAGGAGTGATAGAGGAGTCGATATAGACATGTCCGTCTGTCCGTCCGTCTGTATGAACGAAAGGATCTCGGAAACGGTAGAAGATAGAGACTTCGTGTTTTTTGCATTCGACTAGGACTGCTCCGGAATTTTACAAGTTTATTTTAAAATTTTGCCCGTCAACCCCCCCCCCCTTCACCATAAAATCACCTCTAAGGCTAAAAATTTCTTCGGCACAAAAAAAATTTAGTGCACCAATATAAAGTTAATAGTTAGTTCATCAAAATCGGATAATAAATGACGATTTTATAAGCAATTGAATTTGAACGACCCCCCTTTTCTTTTCATTCATATTCGCGCAGTGGGAAGTGGTCATGTGTTTGGTCATTTAATGTGTTTGTTAGGCGACCTGAACTGGTACAGGGCCTTTTACAGTCGGTTACGCCCGACTGAAATTTCCTTACTTGTTTTTATATAATTTTCTTTATTTTTTTAAAATATTTTTGTTGTACGGAATTAGTGGCTAGGATTAGTATATGGGTTTTAAGGGTCCTAAGCACTTTTAATACTAAAAAAAATTCAGCCCCCATAAAGAAAAGCTTGGACATGCCCGTCTTTTTACTAAAACTTGGAGACTGTAAAGGCCTGTGGTCACATTTAACTGAAACTGATTTTTGGAATTCGGTTCTCTACCGTAACTGGAACTAAATTCAGTACATTAGCAACTGTAACTGAAATAAGTACTTTTGATATTGGGTATTGAGATTTTTTATTCTTCCTTTAGATCACATTTCCGTATTTCTGGTTGTCCGTATTATCATGACGAACGTGGGTACTATAAAAGACAAAATGCTGCCCTCCTTTCTGAGTTTTTGAATAAAAAATGTTTCTTTTCTTATTATTTTAGCTAGAAACCAAAAATTTGATATATCTTACTTCGATACTAATAGAATATTCTATATACGTGCATATCGGATCGCTAGATGTAGCATGTTCTTACATCTGCAACAAACACCACCTCATCTACGTTGTTTCTTCAATATACAATGCACAATTCTTAAATTTAATCCTTTTAATTTTTTTTTTACCAACTTTCGTATCAATTAGGTTTGTAAAAGTGGGCGACACTGTTGAACAATTTGACAATCTATGCGAGGTGCAGTCGGACAAGGCATCAGTAACCATCACCAGTCGCTATGATGGGAAAATCTTAAAGCTCTATCACAAAATCGATGAAACTGCGTTAGTAGGTAAACCGCTTCTAGACTTTGAAGTTGAGGATGAAGACGATGGCGGCAGTTCAAGCTCAGATGAGGAAAAAGAGAAGACTTCTGCAACCGAATCTGGAGTTGCTTCTACGCCCGAAAGTGCCCAGAATGTTGGACGTCACATAATGCTTGCAACGCCTGCTGTTCGGCGCATCGCAATGGAAAACAAGGTCGACTTATCAAAAGTGAAGCCAACAGGCAAAAATGGGCGCGTGCTTAAGGGTGATGTAATGGAATTTTTAGGGCAAGTACCTCCGGGCACTAATGTGCCGCATCCTACAATAGCCACTATTAATGCGACTACTGGTACTGCTGTATCTAAATCTATACCAGTCGTGCCTGTAGATCGTTTGGAGGCGCTTAAGGGCGTGCGCAAAGTAATGCTGAAATCGATGTCAGAGTCTCTAGTAAGTGCCCAGACTAAGATTTTAATTTGTTGCACAGCGCGTGCTAATGTATTCTATTGGTGTCTTATAGAAAATACCTCACTTTGCCTACAGCGATGAGATCGACATGACAAATTTGGTATCTTTCCGTGATCAATTAAAGCACGTTGCTAAAGAGCAGGGTGTGTCGAAGCTGACTTTTATGCCCTTCTGTATTAAGGCTGTTTCAATTGCGTTAGCCAAGTACCCGATTGTAAATAGTTCTCTTGATTTAAATATTGAATCAGTCATTTACAAGGGTGCACACAACATTAGTGTTGCAATTGATACACCACAAGGCCTTGTCGTGCCTAATATAAAGAATTGTCAAACCAAAAACATTATCGAAATTGCCAAAGATCTGAATTTGTTGATCGAGCGTGGGCGAGCAGGCACGCTGACCCCTCAGGATTTTGCCGACGGTACTTTTTCTCTATCAAACATTGGTGTTGTAAGTAACGATATTATATGAACAATGCATTATCTTCAATGAAATAAATCTTCCCTTATGCTTTTAACAGATTGGCGGGACTTATACCCACCCATGCATCATGGCGCCACAGGTTGCAATTGGAGCTATGGGACGCACTAAGGTCGTACCTCGTTTCAACGCAAAAGACGAAATTGTCAAAGCGTATATAATGAGCGTCAGCTGGTGCGCAGATCATCGTGTCATTGATGGAGTTACTATGGCTAGTTTCTCCAATGTGTGGAAGCAGCACTTGGAGAATCCCGCTTTGTTTCTCTTGAAATAAGCTTCAACGCAAATGTCTACTAAAACCCATGGAAAATGACACTCGTAATACGTAAAGGCTGTACTATTGCATTTATTTTACCGCTTCGCGTCCAACTTTGGCGTTGAGCACTTTTTACATACATATACATATATGTATGTATATACATACTATTTATATTTTAAAGTCGTCCAATGTTGTATGTGTATGTAATTGAAAATTTTTTACTCTGTAGTGTGTGGCTGACAATGTGCATTTATACTGAGTAGTTCGGGATCGTTGTGCGATTCATAAAAATATGTTATACTTCCTTTCTGTCTTCTTTAGTTTTAAGCCAGGCACACATTGCACAGTGAGATTTTTAAGTCTTATTAATTAGAAAAAAAGAAACGTTAATCAAAAGAAAATTTGCATTTACAGTGGAAAAGTTTTATTCAAATATAAAAAAAAAGTTGTAATTTATTACAAGATTTTTATCACTTTCACTGCGTTTGGATTAAGATAGCATGAAAGTTTAATGTTAAATTCGTATATGATGGTCAAATCGAAATCACGAAAATGAGAAATAACTGTTTTATACCTTGCACAAAAATATTTGTATCAGGTTTGTTGATATATTAAAAAAATAGCCAATATGGAGATATGCTTTTATGCGAGGATTGTCAACTAATATGGTTTTCGAGCACATAAAAAATAATAATTTGTTCTTATGAATTAAAAATTAATTACTTTACGTCTCAACATATTTTTTTAAAAAACAATTCAAATTGAAAACAAATTTCAATGTCTGTTTTTATATACATATTTGTATTGCCCTGTCAAAATGCATTAAATTTCACGCACTTACGTATAAGGAAACCGCATGTCAATACATTGTGTCGGTCAGTCTGTAGGCTCTTTCACACAACATTTTTTTTTTTATTGTAAAGATTGGCACATCCCATTTATTCAGAAACTCAGAGACCCGCAGAAACCTGCTGCTAAAAAACTGTATTGGGAATGTTTAGATAGCCATCTAACAATCTCAGACTACACATTACATGAAGTTACATTATGGTCAATACTTAAACATTTTTCAGACTTTTCATTGTCGAATTTTTTTTTAAGCTTTTGATATTAAATTACATTACATGTAATGTTCAATTCATTTATTTCACTCCAGATATCATTACATGTATTGTGAATAGTAATTTAGTTAAAAGTTAAGAGTCTAGGCTAATTACTGGACCTTTTCTACTTAGTTATTAATATAGATAAGTGACTTATGATAATTTTAATAATCGTTACTTTTGGGGAGAAAATAATGGAGAAAAAACCATTGAAAACTTAAAGATAAACTTAATTTAACTTACAGCTAGGTGGCTAAGCCAGATCATTAATATGAGGATATATTGACTCGTGACATTTAGAAGAAAAATTTTGCGATAGTCGCGATAACCTAGTAGCTACCATTTCAGTGTTGGCTCGACAATGAAGGTCAACCGTAGAGTGATGCCAGGGGAGATTGTGAATAAGTTTAAAGATTTTATTTTGACTTATCTGCAGCTGGTTTATGTGACATTTAGCTATATCAGACCATACTGGTGCGCCGTAAAACATTACAGATTGGAAAATAGACCTAAACAGGAACATTTTATTTTCTAGATTTAATCTCGAGTTTCTATTTATAAAGGGGTAAAGAGAGCGAACCACAGCTATTAGTTTTTTTTTTTAATGTCGCTTATATGATCCATAAATTTAAGTCTCTTGTCAAAAGTGATGCCCAAATATTTGACATTCGGTTACCACTTTACATTAACCGTCCCTAATCTGATATCGGCTGTGGGGACGTAGATGTCTTTCCTTTTTTGGGTAAAAAATATGGCTTTTGTCTTTTCTGGGTTTGCCAAAAATCTCCACTTGTAAAAATACGAGTACAGAATCGTATGCTACTTGAAGGTTACTTGTTACTTCTGCAGAAAGCGACCCGGCGCAGAGGATAGCTGTGTCATCCGCAAAGATCGACGTGGTGCAGTAGGGTAATGCTGGAAAGTATATCATACAGTATAGGCGAAAGGCAGGAGCCTTGCGGGCAACCTGCAGGGATATTTACAGTCGTTGACGAAGGTTTTCCTAAATGGACGACAAAGGATCGGTTTTATAGGAATTATCTTTATGATCGCTGGGAGAAAATTAAAGCACAACAGGATGGATGCTGTTATTTTCAATGATATGCGTTAATTTGTCCTTAATTACTTTTTCCAATATTTTGCTGACTGACAACAGCAGACTGATGGGCCTGTAAGAGGAGAGCAATTCAGCAGGCTTGTTTTGTTTCGCAATGGGGACAACTTTTGCAGATTTCCAAGATGGAGTAAAGTAACAGAGCTCTAAGCATTTATTTACTACACAAGTAAGAAACCTTACTCCTTTCGGAGGGAGTGCTTTTAGACATATATTATCAATTTTGTCAATCCCAGGAGACTTTTTCTTCTTTAGCTTTTTAATCATCTCTTTTATGACGTTGGTAGTAACAAAGTAGTCAGTTTGGGGACTAACTGAAGCTTTCGCTAATGTACATAATGAGGCTTCAACGGCAGCTTTAGTTGTTGAGTCATTGAAGCCTCCTGTTAAGCTGTAGTTTAAACTAAAAGATTAAGCCAGCGGCTCAGCTTTCTCTTCGTCAGTAGCATTACGATTGTTGTTGGAGATTAAGGTTGGTATGTTCCTATTGTTTTTCCTGATAATTTTGGAAGGTTTCCAAAAGGGGGAAGAACCTTTATCTAAGGATGAGAGAGCAATATTCCAGGACTTATTACGAAAGTCTAGCATAGCTTTGGTTATTAATTTATTTAGCCACTTGAATAGAATGAGGTCAGACTGGTGCCTATACCTTAGCCAGTTGCGCCGGCGGATATTTCTAATTTTAATTAAGTTTAGGATGTTCTGTGGTGAATTCAATTCCCACGAAAAATATCACTAAAGATATTTATCATATCGTCAATATCGTCTTGATGGCATACAGAGTTGGTATCTATTTGACGAAGCGATACGTTAAAAAAACGAGAGAATCTTACCAAATTTGCTCTTTTCATATCGTAGCGAACAAAAGAGTCGGTGAAACGCGGATCATCATTGGCTTCTAGTAGCACTGGTGATCTGAATTTAAAGTGTTTATTACTCGCGGATTTGCTAAATGTTGTGGGTGATTATTTAGGAGTATATCAAGGGTTGATGGTTGTCCATGACTTCCTGCTGGAATATAGGTGTGCTCTGAGGGTACGTTAAGTAAAAATTGTTGCAGTCTATTTTGGCTTTAAGCAGTTTTCCCCACGAGTTCGCTCTGAGACAGCGCCACGACTGATGACGGCAATTGAAGTCGCCCCTAAGATGTATCTTAAACTGAGAATACTTAGCTTGTCGATATCAGCCAGGAAAAGCTGTTTTCTTCTGGGATTTTCTCGGCACCCTGGGAAATAACAAGAGTACACCCATGTCTGCGTGCCATTTCTGTTGAGAATATTAACGCCGATAGTTTCAATAAGGTGTGTGTTTGGAAAAGGTAGCAGAAAATGGCGAATTGTTTTTTAATGAATATGGCTACCCCTCCCCCTCTGTTAACCGTTCAGTCGTTTCTATAGCAGTTGTAGTTGCATATATTAATTGAAGTGGCGTTTTTCAACAAGGTTTCAGAGACTAGGCAAATGTCAATATTCTTGTCGCAAAGAAAATGACTTAGTTCCTCCTTTTTGTTATAAATACCCCTGGCATTCCACGCCGTGATTGCTAATTTATCTAACATTAAGAAAGAAATTTAAATGCAAGTGAGGTTATAACCTCAAATTGATTTGACTTTGTCTTACAATTACTTAAGTTGTTAATTAGCTCGAGATTTTAAGTTCCTCCAATGAAAAGAGGTCAGTACTACTTGATGCCTGTGGTTTTGCCCAGATTGACTTTTTCGGTTCTGCTGACTTCCCATTGAGATTAGGGAAAGTAACAAAGCAGTTTAGCTGTGGCGCCTGTAAGGAATTCCCGACGATGTTTGCTTTTGGTTTGCCTTTTTCCCGCACCTTCATGTAGTTAATTCTGCCTGGACACTACGATGAATTTGCTTTGTGGGTGCCGTGACAGTTGGCACACTTGACGAGTAGTTTTTCTTGACAGTCGATTGTTTTGTGGTTTAATCTTACGGTGGGTCGAACCGTGCCCGAACATCTGGCAGTTATTGCACTGGATAATAGATTTACTCCTTCGCTTTTGGAAGTCCCATTTGACTCTAATATGGTCGTTGACTGAGTACTGTCTCTTCAGCTCATTGAGATTGATAGACAAAGTAAACCACATATGTTATGATTTACTTGTGGTTGATGTGTCACATTAGTCGCTGACAGAGATTTCCAGTACATCTCAACTATAGTCGAGATCCACTAGGACGCTATTAGATGGCAATTGTATTAGATCTGCTAGGAGGTACTGAGAGGAAAAAAAAATGTATTTAAGTGAAGTGACTCCTTTTGCTACGCGTGCATCTGTCTTGTTATTTCGTAAAGCTCAGCTGGGTGGGTTCATTAAGCAAAATTAGTCATACCGACCTCGCGCCTAGTACAACAACAATACATCACAGAATAGAAAAACTAAATTATGCACACGCTTTGGAAATTCAAGGTAAATATCCCTGAATTCAAAAAGTCAACACAATTACAAAATATCACAAAAAAAAAATGAATGTCATCAGAGTCTAGGATTGCATCATTTTCATGCTGCGCCAACTAATTTAATGGCAGCACTCTATACCCTCCCTACCATGACTCTATAGTTGCTATCCAGAGTCCCATTATCTTGTGATTTCAGAAAATCGTTAGTGTTCAGACCAACTTCATTTTTATTATTAACCAAAATTCATAATTAAGTATTTGTATTCATTATAAAAATATTTTAAATTAGGGTTGACTGGTTCATTCCGTATATGACTCAATTAAATTTCAAATTTTACCATCAAACATAAAAAAAAGAAGAAAACTTAAATCGTACTTTAAAAAAAAAATAGATTGCTTAAAGGCTACAAAATTAAGTTATATGTATATGGATATATATAAATATATATATGATATATATATATATATATATATATATATATAAGCAGCTATAAAGCCAAAAAAAATTAATTCGTATTCATGAGCAAGTGAATTTCTTTAAACATTTATGTCTTCTACTTTCTTGTATATCTTTAAAGTGCTTTTGTTTATATTTTTCAAAAACTTACGATTTTATCCATGTTTCGGTGCAAGTAGAAGGCCTTCCATCGATGCATGCCGTTTACTTAATGTTGCTGCAAATTAACTGATTAAATAAATTCGCCTATGCCCATGTCTCATTTTACAGCAAGATAAAAAACTGATGATATTTGTTTTTAACTTTAAGTATTGTATATTACTATGCAAACGGAGCAAAATTAGTAAATGATGATTTTAGCGTCTGCATTATGTACTTTATATAAATATGTATTTTAAACAAATTAACTGGGTCAGATATCGGATTTACATTTAAGCAAAAAAAAATGTTTCGGCTCAGCAGCAAAACCCCTTCTCAACGTAAAAATATTGATGGTCTGGTCTCGTTCTTTAGCGAAGAATTAATGTTGTGCTACGCATGGTTTCACTGTCCTTATGCATATGTAGAGCACAATAGGAATTACAATATATACATCGATGTATTTGTTATATGGAGGTATGAGGTGGCCTAGTATCTTTGCATGTAGTTACTAGGACGCATGAAGAATATGATGTTTGCTAGTTCGTAGATTATTAAGTATCCGAATTAAACGCTTATACCGGCTGCATGGCACACAGTAGCGTATGCTATAATAGCGCAGCTTACAGCCGTCCGTTATAGCGTTGCAACACTATAGAACAAAAAAATTATTAACACGGAATAGCGTGTTTTCAATAATAGTTCTTACCTTATGTAAAAATTTGGAAAATCCTTTCAGGAGCATGGACGTGGTGATCACGCTATTCAAATGCGTTCCACTCCGGCTCTGGATGGATAGCGTGGTTGTTACTAATCTCCGATTAGTTCTACCACGCCAGCCAGCCCACTGGTATCTTTTGCCCTTTGTGCGTCGAAATCAATGATCTGTTATCGCACGTCACCAATATCATGCACTCTCTTCTATATTATTTTATTGCACCACTTGCAGCTGTTATAATTTTTTTTTCTCTTAACAAAAATTTGGTAGCCTTGTGTTTTGATCACTATCCAAAAAGGAAATAGCAGAGTTCTAGGCCGACAATTGCAATATGAGAACGCGTTCTCCTGTAGTGTTGTTAAACACAAAAAGGATTGAAAATAAATTGAATTAGCTGCATTATTCACAATTGCAAATTATTAGTCGTTATTTTTGAACCCGATCTAATAGTTTGTTTTTATTGAAGCTCGTTTTTACACCAGCGCACATACAGCGAGTGGACACTATTGTTTGGTCTATTTCTTTTGATGAGTTTGACATCCAAGCATTTGAGACCCATGCTGATAAGCTGGTTCTTAACAATCTCTGCCTGCGTATCGTCGAGGCCTGTGAGCACAGCTTTGTACGGCTTACTGTTCTTGTTTGCAAAGGAGAAGAACTCATATTTACCGCTTTGTAGGTGAGTGCAGACTAAAGCAAAGTCTTTATTGTTCACACAATGCACTTTGACTCCTATAGAAATTTTTCTGATGGAATAATCTTGGATATTTAATAAATAACAAATTGGAGGTACATGAACTTTAGTTTTGACAATAGTTTCTGCAATGTTATCGTCGTTTACCGTTGGTTCGTCAAATGCTTGGAGCGGTGAGTAATAGTTGTTTTTGCTCTACGCTGACTAGAGTCTATTTTTGCTACTTTTCTTTTCACTTGCGGCGACATGGTGGCGCCGGCTCTGTTAGTCGATTTCTTTATTTCTTTGTTTTGTCTAATGCGCGATTGAAAACGTAAGTGCGTACGGATGGGCAAATCACACCAGACTCTTACATGTAATGTACATGTTCTAAAATCTTAACAAAAAATAATTCCAGCTTCTTGAATAAAGAACTTGCTTTAGGTCCCCGCAAAGATTCCAGCACTAATACACCATCATGTGGGTGTCGCATATTCTTTGGTATTGTTCTTCCATGGCCGCATTCACGCCGCTCATCAGCTGCAATAGTCTTGTACGTGCTGACTCCAGTTGTTTTCAATGCAAAGTATGCCGAAATCTCTTCATATCTGGTCATCCCAACGCGTGCCCGGTCGACCTCTATTTTGGCGTCCTCCAATCAAGTTTGGGCCCCCCATGTAAACCATGCGTGCTGGAGCTCTTTCATCTATTCGAATGAGGTGCACAACCACTGCAGCCGCTGAAATTTTATGCGCTGGACAATGTCAACCTCATAGAATAGCTCCTACAGTTCGCAGTTCATACAGCGGCGACGAGTTTACGCCGACTCTAATAAGACCAAAAATCGTGCGGAGAATTTTTCGCTCAAAGACTTCCAACGCCGTTTCGTCTGACTCAATCAAAGTCTCATATCAGCGTCTTATAGTTCTTGATTCTTGTTTTTCGAGAAAGGGCTTGACTCCTAATTTGCTTGCTCATTTCGGATCCAAGATAGACGAAGTTTCTACAACATTGAAGTTGAATCGTCACTGATCGTCCAAGACGCGATGACGGTGTGCTAGAGGACACCAAGTACTTCGTCTTTTTCTCATTCACCGTTAGACCCATGAGCCGAGACTGTTTTTCAATCTCTGAGACCGTCTTCCTGACTTGCCGTTCCTGCGTACCGATGATATCAATGGCATCCGTGTACGCGAGCAGCATCACTTCCTTTTGGAAGATCGAGCCCGACATATTCTGTATGAAAAAAATTGGAGGAAATTGTATCAAAGAGTTCGGGCTCTTTCTCATCATGACAACGCGAGCCGTAATGTGAAGTACATAACGCAATACGGTAAGGTGACTTCAATATCTATGAAGCTATTATTGATTCCCATGACACATAGGAACCAGATGTCTATGTAGAGACAACGAACATATGTATCAACAGTTTATGTGCAACGAATACGATGACGCGCACTTGTGAGAAGGAAGGTAGTAATAAATAAATTTTGGTTCCGAAAATCAACATGAAGCCGCAGAAAGCTGATGATAGTAAATCGGCTGTGACAGTGTCAAGTCCAACACTTCCGGCCGCACCGTCCATAGCTAAACAGCAGGAGATCCAACGTATAGTTGAAAAGGCAGTGGTGCAATTTTAGCAGCCAATATGGTATACCTATATACTACATAGCTATATATAATTTTTTTTGTACCTGCATACCCGTTTTTTTTTAATCGATCCTAACTATCGTATTTTTTTCACTGTATATACAAGTATATTTTCACGAATTTGGTTTATCCCTTATATGGGAGGGGTATTGCCATCTGCGATTTTGACCAAACTTATGGTGCGATCTTACTTCTCGCCAAACAATTGACATGTATACACTATTTAATCTCTGTATCTCAAATGGATGCAAGATATGTTGAATTTTTTGTATCGTTCGTAACTTAACACGAATTCTTTTCCCGATCCCATTAACATGTGTAATAAATTTCGATCCCGTACCTCATATGGATGCAAAGATATGTTGAATTTTGTTTATCGCTTGTATGGGGGTGGGGCATAGCCCCTCCGATTTTGACCAAACTTTACTCGAACACTCTCCTGAATGAACTGAAGTTCGTCTGTGAATTTCAACTCAATCGGTTGGATGGTTTAGCTTCATATAAGGAACATACATACATACACAGATAGATAGATAGATAGATAGATAGATAGATAGATAGATAGATATAGACAAGATTCATTTTTATATATATAGATATCTTTATATCCATTTGAGGTACATAGATGAAATTCGGAATACATGTTGATGACATCGGAAAAAGTATTATTATTATTAGAAAGTATTAGGTCTTATTTGCAAATTATGTCCAACCTGTTAACCGTAGCGATGTAAATATGTTGTAGTAGTTATGTTCTAGCTTATATTACACTTATGTTTACGATTAGATTACACACTTACTTAAAGGATTTTGATGCGCTTAATCCGAATCCGTGCTCGAAATTGCTCCTATACTTCAGGCTTTCGAGATATCCTAACTAAAAGTGAAAAAGGCGTTTTTTGCAGTTTTTGAGGTTATGTGACGGAAGGAAAAAAATAATTATCAAAAATCGTTGAATGGCAATTGAAAGTACCACCCTTCCCCTTTCAAACCTTTTTGGATTTTTAAAATGTCTGTTTTTTGACTGGATTCGGATTCAGCACATCAAAAACCTTCGGGTATGTCATGTTTGGTCTCTGGATATAGACTTTTGTAAAATGTTGTCGGCCTGTGTTATTGATGTTTATTGTATTTGTTTGTAACTGAGTTGTCTTATGTGAGGTATTTTGTTGCTTCTTTTTTTTTGGTAAAGCTTTATTGCGTTCATTTGAGAGAGGGAGTGGTATTGAAAGGCATGAAGTGAATAGGGGGTAATGTGTTGGGTTCTTTGTGTTGGCATTCCAAAACGATATGTTTAATGGGTACGGGACTATTGCAGGATTATCAGATTGGAGATGAACTCTGTTTTAAGATATGTTTGTGGTTGGTTACGATATGGCCAAGGCGCATTCTTGAAAATTTATTTGCATTCTGCCGAGTGGGGTGTTGTTTAGTGGAGTAGCTTTCTTTTATTGTGGTACTCATTGGATTGATTGTTTTGTAGTGTTGTGATGTATTATGTCACAGTGTATTTTTGTAGTTAAGAGTGAATTGCGATCGGGAAAAGTAATCATATTAAGGGGCACACCTAGTGTGACAGCCTAAAAAAAAGGCGATTTTTGGGAATTTTTAAAATAAAACCTACTGTATCAATTGTCTCAAAATTTTAAGGGTATATTTATACATATTTTACGAATACACAGTAAAATTTTTGAAATAAAATATTAAATATTTTTCGAGTTACACGCGATGGCGTCGTTTTTTAAAAAAAAGTTGAATTTTACCCAAAATTTTGGTCGTTTTTGGCCTGCCATAATCGGATCGGATCATTTGTCTTCGAGTTATCACTGCAGCAAACTCGAAAAATTCTGTTTCGAGAAAAACGCGTTTAAAAATAAAAAGATCGTTTTCACTGTTATAAATGGATTAAAATCATACTTACAGCTAATCTGCTATTTCAGGCCCATATAATTCACCTTTTTTTGACAAGTTTTGCACACCATTAAATTGCTAAAAAAAAAAACGTTTTTTTTTAAATTTCGCAAAGTAAGATATGTACATTGAAAAAGTGGGTTCGGTTTGGATGTGTATAAGGAATATATGTACATATTTACATAACTATTTACATAGACACAAAATTCAATATAAGAATAAGTGTTTACTGTGCGCAGCAAAGCGTACCGGGTACAGCAGTAAAAAAATAAAACTTGTTGGCTGTTTATTTTTAATCAACTATCCGCACTTTTGTTAGTTCCTTTGTACATACATATGCACATATGTACTTTATAGGTTCATTGAGAGCATTACAAACGCAGTCACCAAATTAAAGTACTAGTCGCAAAATGTGCGAAGAGTATTGGCAAAACAGAATTGTGTTGTTGGAAATACGTGCAGCTGTTGACCTTGACGTCGAAGATTAAAAATACTGGAATAAAAACTAAACTTATGCCCCCAAAAAATTCAATTAGAATTCCACGATATTTGTGTGCAAGCTTCACAAACTTTTGTTAAAAAACATTTGAAGAAAAAAAATGTTTTTGTTCAAATTGTTTGGGGACCCGCATTAAATTGATTATGATAGTTGCTTTTTCTGCAACGTACGCTTCGAACGCACGTGTTCGCTACACACCGCCGGCCGCGTGAACCGCATGGCAAACAATAGCTTTGAAAGGAAGGGAACACAAAACATTGTCATGCGCACAACTGTGGAAAGGAATCCAACAAGTGCGGGAATGTGCCTGGAAAACGAGAGACGAGACACAATTTCACCATATAAGAGCGTAAAGCATGTTGGCGGCCCTGCACCGAGTTGGATTCGCTGCAAATCGGTGTTGTGTTTTTGGATTTGTCCTGGCCTGAACTGGACTAAAAATATAATTGTAACTCAACGCAACTCAAGAACAGTCGAGCTGCGCACGTCGAACCGTACTCGATTCGATTCACTGTACGGATAAAAAATCACCATCAACTGCAGCAGCTGGATTTAAAACCAGCTGTGTGGGGGAAAACATTGAAAACTAGTGGAAAAATATTTTTGCAGAAGTGATAACCAGAAAACGACGATAAATACGCTGCTTTCAAACGTTAGCTACAAAAGTCAAAACAACATTTACCATAATTAAACAATTAACATTCTATATAAGTACATATGCATCTGTAAAGAAAAAAATATATTATATGTGAGTTGGTGTTCATCAAATCAGGGAAAAGTGCGATTTTTCAACAAAACGCAATTATGGTTGACTAAATGCAGAAAGCGGAATTGATTTTTATAAATTGGTAAGTAAAGTGAAAACTAAAAGAATCAAAAAAACAAAATATCTACATACATATATAAATTATAGATATTTTGTCTTTGATTTAAACAGTTGAAAGATAAAACAATAAAAATGGCAGAAAAACCCTAAAGTACGCTAAAAAGTATATAAATGTGTGTATATATACGTGTGCATACATACGTACGTATGTATGTGTGTACATATATTTCTTTGTATGGGTTTCCAAAGTCAAAAATTAAGTGCTGAAAACGTAATATGCCATGTGTGTGTATACTACTGTAGAGGATATATTACTATCACTAATTTTATATATACATATATACATATATATATATATATATATATATATATATATATATATATATATATATATATATGTATATGTATATATATATATATATGCATATATATATATATATATACATATATATGTATATATCATATATATATATTATTTTTATATTATATACATATATATCGAAATTGCTAAAAGCCTTGTCCGACGTTTATGAGATATGTAATGAGCTATAAGAGATAGAGATACAACCAAACTTAAATATTTGCTCATATCTAGTAAAATAAATGGGCGAACCGGAGTATATGTATGTACATAAATTATCCAATTGCCTCCATTTTCAAATTTAATCCTGATAAAAAATAAGCAATATAACATTTACACTATTATGCAAATATATTGTTCAAATGAAGCCCATTAGATTGAATGGAGAGTATCACGTAGTCGTGCACACTGGACTTCAGCATTTTTTGCTTCATTGTTGTCGTTGCTCAAGCCCGGTGCTGCCTACAGTATTCGTTGCTGCTGCTAATAATACTGCGTTGACTGTGGCGTTATGCTTTATAACGATTTTTCCAATGACCTTGTTGCGTTGGAAAAGTTACGTACACGAGAACGTAGAGCGTTATTATGAATCGAGCGAGCATAGAGCCAGCCAGCCAGCAATTAAAACCCCACTGTGAAGGCTCCGGCATCGTGAGTTCAGTGATGGCCAACCCAAAATTTTTATCAGAGTAAAGTACATTCATACATATGTATGGAAAGTACATACATATTCTGTACCGCGGCACACTTGAGGCTTATATATATGTACATATGCAGTTAGTATGAAGTACCAACTTGTATTACAAAAACTTATTTAATGTTAAAAATCGACTGATGCGTAGTTTTTAAAATATCATTCCTTTTATTGGATGATAATCGCTGCACTTATTGGAAATTCTAGTTAGATATCAATCCAACTTGAAAAACCGGCTTGAAGAATTTAGTTTAATAATCCAAGATATAATTAATCAAATTAATAATTTAAAGTTATTTTAAAAGGGTTTATTGATAGGCATAGTGAGAAAAAATAATATTAGCAAAATTTTTTTGTATTTTTCATACCTTGCACGTACCTTGTATATTGCGATATTTGCAATGCTAAAATGTATGTAACATAGCGAAGAAAGTATCGAAGATCCAATAAAGTTTGTATATTCGAGCCATTTTCGACCGTCCGTACGTTTATATGTCTGTCAGAGGGAAAGTATCTCTGAATAACGAAAGCTAATCTCTCGGAATAAGACTCTATAAGTGTCGAACTGTAACAACAGTATCTTCAAATTTCATAGCTCGAAACAGTTTTACCGCAGTAATAAAAAAGTGCTTGCATTGAAATTTCTTCGATATATTTTCTAGTAATCCTTGAGTTGCCTCAGAAACAGTTTTATTTTGTTTTTTAGCCCATTTGATGAACCATTTGTTAAAAGCAAAATTGGAAAATATCAAGGCCTACTACAAGGGCTGCCTTTTTTATTTCATGCACAATAGTTAAAGGAAGATAATGAAATTGGTTTTATTGATTTTCGAAATATTCTCCATGAAGATTAATACACTTTTGCAAGCGATTGAAGCAAATATGAAAGTATACTATACTTGTTTTGGAAGAGCCATACTCTTGATTGCGGCTTTCTTTCGGGCTTATATGCATATATCAAGGATTCATCACTTGTTAGAGTGCCATAAGCGTGTTCGAAGTCACCTTGGTTGTATTTCTTCCACATTTCTTGGCGCCATTATGTTGTACGAGAACAAATCTTCTTGAGATCCAAAGGTTCATGTTATATTGTGTATGATATTCCCATTAAGGCCCAAGGTTGCCTCAATCTAACGGTGTCACATGTCGAACTAGCTAGCTCTCATTGAGAATCATATCTTCCAAGTGATTTTGAGAGAAATTTCTGCACCTTACTATATATGGTTTGGCTGTCTGGAATTTACTGCAAGGTTTTTTCCATCTCCATAAATTGCTTAAACGATGTATTATCAGGAGTTCTTCAGCTTTAATTGCTCGAGGAACAAGTGTTTAAAAGGCCATCTTTTCTGTGATATGTGGATTGTTGATAAACATGTCAGTTTTGGCAAAACGGGTAAAATGCTCTTCTTCGTTAAAATAAAATGACGCATCCAATCCAGAGAATTTATTGGGTTTTTATTGGAAGTTAGCTTAGTTCAACTCTTTTCTAAGATAAAATTATTTTTGAGAGTCTTAGTTGATTAGTGCTCTTAAAATAAATAGTTTGCCACATTCGCTACAATTCATATTGATGCAGCACAAATCATTCATGCTGCAAAGCTCTATAATAAAAGGACTAGCTTGGAGCATTTTAAGTACATTGTAAATGAAACATTAGACACGAATTTATCTCTAAAATCTGCAAAGGAAATCGAGCTTGCGCTAGAGAATTTTAACAAAGCAATTCAGCAAGCAGCTTGGCAATCTACTCCTACAGAATCTTATTTAAATAAACATTTAAATGTAGATAGAAATATATCGTTACTACTCAGGGAAAAACGAAAGTTGAGAAAAATATGGCAGTTTACACGAACTCACAGCGACAAGAGACGCTTCAATCAAGCCGCGAAAAGGTTAAAAGCAATTCTAAAGGAGAAGAGCAATGCTGAGCTCACCAGATATCTTGTTGGCCTATCACCTACAAAAGCGACTGATTACTCACTCTGGAAAGCCACAAAAAACTTCGGTCAACCTATTTCTTATGTGCCCCCAATTAAAAAGAGAACTGGAGATTGGGCAAGGAATGCCCAGGATAAAGCAGAAACCTTTGCTCAGCATCTGTCCTCCGTATTTAAACCGTTTCCCACCACAGACCGAGAATCGGACGAATATATCCAGGAGTACATAAACTCTCCTTTTCAAATGGATATCCCGATCACGGGATTTAAAAAGGGAGAAATTAAAGCAACAATTAATAGTATAAAAAGTAATAAGGCTCCAGGCTATGATTTGATCACTGGGAAAGTCCTTAAGGAACTTCCAGAATGTGGATATAGAGTTATAACGCAGTTATTCAACTCTATCTTGCGTTGCGAGCACTTTCCAGGCCAGTGGAAAATAGCGCAGATTATCCTCATACCAAAACCAGGAAAACCTTTAGAATCGGTATCTTCGTACAGGCCGATCAGTCTACTACCAGTGATGTCCAAAGTATTTGAAAGACTTTTGCTCACAAGGCTTAGGCCAATCATTGAGAGGAAGCAACTCATACCTTCTCATCAGTTTGGATTCCGCAAGTATCACTCAACAATTGAACAAGTTAATAGAGTCTATACATATGCGAGAACTACCCTGGAACTAAAGGAATACTGCACAGCTGCATTTCTAGATGTATCACAAGCCTTTGATAAGGTGTGGCATCCTGGCCTGCTCTATAAACTGAAACGGTCTCTCCCTCACCACGCGTACAACATTTTAAAATCATACTTGGAGGATAGATACTTTGTGGTTAAAGTTAATGACGTGTTAACAGATCTGGAGAAAATAAACTCCGGGGTACCGCAAGGCAGTGTCCTGGGTCCAGTGCTATACACATTGTCCACAGCGGACTTACCTCTGTCAGAACATACATATACAGCTACTTTTGCATATGACACTGTAATCATGGCAAAAAACGTAGATCCAATGGAAGCATCCCGTAACTTGCAAGCTAACCTAAGAACCATAAGCAAGTGGCTAGTTACATGCCGAATTAATGTGAACGCACAAAAATCTGTGCAAGTAACTTTTTCTCTTAGGAGAGGCACATGTCCACCAGTCTATATAAACAACTGTCAACTGCCGCAAGCAGATAAAGCTAAATATCTAGGAATACTCCTAGACCGGAGGCTTACCTGGCGCGAACACATATTTACAAAGCGTAAACAACTTGGACTGAGACTTAGATCCCTTTATTGGCTTCTTGGGCCTAACTCATCTGTCTCAATAGAAAATAAAATACTTATTTATAAAGCAGTTTTAAAACCAATATGGACTTATGGAATAAAAATGTATGGCTCTGCATCCAGGACCAATCTGGAAATCCTTCAAAGATTTCAGTCTACATTTCTCCGCCTTTGCATAAATGCTTCATGGTACATAAACAATTCTATAGTCCACCATGACTTAAGAGTACCAACGGTGCTTGAAGAAAGAGTTGAAACCAGCAGAAACTACCGAATCCGACTATTCGCACATCCAAACCCACTAGCAGCACAACTAGCTAGCAACCTCACACACACGAGAAGACTAAGAAGGTATCATCCAGAAGATTTAACCCACCGAATTGCCAATATTCGACGTCGTCAACACTAAATTTATTTTTATTTTTCTTTTATGTAAGATTTAGTCATTGGACTAACTTACGCATGCCTCTTTAAATTAATTACATATATATAAGTATTACTGAATGTTTCTCGAAGAACAGATTGTATTTAATAAAATGGAGTTATAAAAAAAAAACTTTTTCGATTTGAACGGGAGCTGTTGAGAAAATGGTTTATTCTCTTTTGGACGAGAAATGGCTTTGAGCCTTAGAGACAGCTAAATTTTCATTACTTGTATTATGTTTATTGTTGTCCTAGTGTCCATCTTCTCTGTTAAGCATGGAATGGTGCTTTTTCCCTCTTCTTTTGTAAGAATTTGCAACGGAAAAGGAGAGATTTTTAGATATGGGCATTTTCACAGAAAAAAATGCTCAAATTGAAAATTTATCTCTACATTATAAATTGGACAAAAAACGAAAGAAAGTGGAAATAAATAAATTGTACATATTAAAAATCATTTATGATCATCAATCATTTATAATAATCATTAGGCATATCTAATTAGATAAAAAGTAAATAAATAAACATACAAATTATGATGGAACAAAATTTCGCATGCGACAGTGTTTAAAAATAAAATAAAATTAAACTACTTAATATTTTTGAATGAAATAAAAAACATTATTAAGATACATCAATGCATATCATTATAAAATTTAAATATTCCTTCAGGTTTCGCTGAAATCGGTGTTAGAGCTGTTCGCCTTTAAAGCGACTTCTGTTTTTGTCGCATGCGATTGACTGGGTTTTTGGAATTAACATAAATTATAGTGATAATATAGTGATAATCAAGAGCTATAAGTTTCGCCTTTTGCCAAAATAAAATAATGGTTTGGCATATGTTTTTTTTTTCAATTTGAATGAGTACGAATGTCAAGTTCGACATTGGAGAAATGCCCATATGTATGTAAATTGTTTGATTATTTTCATAAAACTTTCTTTGGTTATTGGTTCTTACGCTTTAATTGGGATCGTTTAATTATCACCGTTAGATGGATATTCTGATATTCGTTGTTTTCAGATTTTGCGTCATGAATTTGAAATAGATTTTTGCATTGTGTGCCCATTAAAATTCGACTTTACTATTTCGTAAAGTACTAATACCAATTCATATTTTTTTTCATCTCGCTCTCATTAGGCCCTGTACCGAAGGTACAAGAGCCTATTGGTTTTGTGCAAATGTATGTAACAGGAAGAACTAATTGTCGGAGACCCCCCAAAGTTACCCCCATTATGGTCAGGAGTGATAGAGGAGTCGATATAGCCATGTCCGTCTGTCCGTCCGTCCGTCTGTGTGAACGAAAGGATCTCGGAAACGGTAATAGATAGAGACTTCGTGTTTTTTGCATTCGACTAGGACTGCTCCGGAATTTCACAAGTTTATTTTAAAATTTTGCCCCTCAAAAATGTTGGATTCGAAACTAACTGGTTGTATTCTCTGGTTTCCCGCAAAAATATTAAAATTATTTAAATTTTGTGCAGGGTATAATGTAGTCGAGACTTCGACTACAAACACTACCCATTTTTCTCAAAGTCTCACTTTTTCGTATCTTCTATGTATACATATTTATGTATATATGTATGTATGTTTGTATGTATGTGTATAGGTTGGTACGTGTATATATGTTCATTGGAATTATGAATTTGTATTGACGCCGTCAATTTTTTAGAAGGTCGAACTCTAATTTATTTGTCTGGTCCATACAGCGAAAAACAGCAAATTTCTTTTAAATCAGTGCGCTTAAAAACGACATTCTAAATTCTATGATTTTGCGTTTATACCTTGAAGAACCAGTTTAGTTTGGATATTGTAGATTTATCGCAGTTTTTTTTATGAATTGTACGATTATATCTTCTTCATATTGTGTAGAGTTTTAAAATTGATTTTGCATTGAAACCATAAAGTTTTCAAACCGGAAATTTTCAAGTAAAGTTCTTTGCGTTTGAAATGAGCGCAAGCACCAAATGGACACAGCAGCTTGTCTCACTTAAAATTCATTATATTAAAACTGAACCAAGCCTAATCGTTATGGTCATCACGATTCAAATGTTGAAAACAAATAAACACAATAAACAAATGAATAACACCAAAAGAAGCAGCAGTTTTTGAGTAACTTCCGCAAAAACTTGCTAATTAATTTAAGACGCTTAGACAACGTCGCACAATGGATCGTCGTACGTTATCAGTTTGGTTTAGAACGCGGTTGGGTCACGACGTGGTAATATAGCAGAATTGCTCAAAAATGTTTAAAAACGGATTCGTGTGTCTTTGGATCATTGGCAGCATGTCAATATTCCCGAGCCAACACGTGGTTCAAGCAAAGCCATTTCTTTTCAAATTCTTTGCGCCCGCCAATGGAGGTACAAATGCAACACGAACATACGACTGAATTAAAAAATACATTATAAAAATATTCTCTTTCTAAGGTTTGCAGGGGACTAGCGTAAGCACCCCTGCAGCTAGTGTGCAAGTTCCAAACATTCTTACTCAGAAGCTGAGTCTGCTGACAAGTATTCTCCAGAACAGTAGAGGTTTCAGTGTCGGTTTTAAGAAGTTCTCACTTCCTGGGGCGACCTCCACGGCTTCTACGACAACGACGACCTACAAACCGTATACAACGACGGAATTAGAAACAGTCTTCACTACCGAAAAAACTAGCACTGCCACATCGGAAACTACAGAGGCTTTTACCTCCTCGGAAAGTTCGAGTCATCCTGATCCAACTGTGAATCCACAAAATCCAATTAAAACCACACCCACAACGGCAATAATGACAAAATCTCCTGGTTATGAATACAAAACATCTCGTCCGCAGACTCCTGGATACTCCTACCAGCCTCTGAACAATGGGTCAAAGGATACAGATAATGAGATTGAACAATCCAGTGTGGCAACCAGCAATCTATATTTACCCACGCTCTCACATTAAAAGTCGATAGAGTTCCGGTTATTAAATTTTCTAAACGAAATCGAAATCCACAAAATCGGTACTTTCTCTTTATTTATTAGATTTGTATATAGACTAGTTGTTCCCGGTAAGCACCGCTAGACCTCCGTTTTTTTTTATTAAATATACTTTTCTTTACTACACTTTTTATTTTTTTTTTCCTGGAAAAATTTCTACTATTTAAGTGTTTCATTGGCGTGGAATCGTGTATTTTTCAATTGGTACATATGTATATTCTCGACATACTTCTACAAAATACCAACCCGTTACCCTTAATAGTATTCACGACTTATCTGTTTTGTGCACATATCTAGCTTACACATATCCTCTTGTCCAATCAAAAATTATTCGAAATCGGTTAATGAGAGAAGATCAAAACATACAAAATAAGCAATTTTGTATGTTTGAATTTACTATCAGTAAAATCGGCGTTACCTCAAATAGAATTAAAAAAAGGTTATTTTTTGTAACAAAGTACGATTTGATAAAATTAATTATTATCAGATGAAAAACATTTTCTCCACTTTGAGCACATCTTTTCCCATGCTTAGGGAGGAGTTTATAAAAATTCGCTTCAGTTAGCATTTTCACCATTGTCCAGACATCAGATCTCTAGTGTAGCGGTTTAGGCTGTGCAAATATTATTGAAGCAAATCAGTTAAAAGAAGCATTTGTTTTTCTACACTAGTACAGTGTGTGCAAATAGTACAATATTTTGTACCCCTTAATATTACAATCAATAGAGATTTAAAGTACTACACATTTTTCATGTAACACACCATAATGGAAGCCCAATTTGCGATATTTTATATGGTAAACAATATTATTACAACCAATACCAACTTGAATTTCGATATGGCAGCTTCTTCTGGTCAAGATTTTTATATGCCCATTAGTGGACGTGTTGATTCTGCTCTCATGGAAACGCCCAAGTAAATCTCAAATTTATTTTTTATACTCTGTTCCCATAGAGTAATAGTATGTATGTAACAGCTAAAATAAGACACATCACTTGGACATCTAGTTTAGATATTTTGATTTGTATTCACTCTTCACATTAAGTTTATTAAATGTACGTGGCAATCATACCGTAAGTTTAGTTGCCCTACAAAACTGCGTGCCTTTTTTAACTGAAATTTGAATACGACTTTTAATGAATTAACGAATTTTTATGTAAATCCTAATATAATTACCAAGCAGATCCAAACAGAACTAACTAAGGTTCGATTAAAGACTCAGACAGCATAGTTTTTTCTTTCTTTTTTTTTTAGACTTGAATTCATTATAGTCAATATAACATTTTAAATGAAGCAGTCAACTCCATTGGTGTTTCCGCTAGCAACAATATTTTTTTTATATGACGGTGGAAAAAAAAATTGGACCAATTTTAAACTATAATCTCCAGTGCAAACGATCTTCTGCAATGCATTAAACTTTTATAGTATCTGGTGATTTAATATAAGTACACATATCAAATGTTGATGCCTAAGTATTTTATATCACCGAACCGCTTAAAAAATATAAACATATCGTTGGAAAAATAAAATGATAAACTGCGTATGGATTATGCTAGTCGTAAACTAGCCCAGTAAATGATGAGCTTAAGTTCAGGCTAGAAAACACAGCTCACTCTGAATGTGTCGTCAGTGTGGTTTGCATTAAGTTGCAGGGGCTTGGATGCAACGTAATTATTATCGGCCCTTGAAAGCGGTGAGAGTACTTCCGATGTCTATTGAAAATTACAATAGTCCTCCAGCTTGTTTTGATTTTGGATGCCGTCCATTCTCACCTATCCACTACTACGTTTAAAATTTTTTGAAAATATCCAACCTAAGAAAGAAAAGGTGGTAATAGTTTGTATAAGCCAATATTTATTTTCATCTGTTTGTTTTCAAACTCGGTTTGTATACTCTTCACTGAAAATAATTAAGCACATGTTTCTCCGAATTTGGAAATTTTCTTTCCCAAGGAGGAAAAAGAGTTTAGAAGTACGATCGGGCAAAAACACGTAGTGTGAATAGTATTATAATTTAGTCACGGAGTTTGAAACATATTAAATCAAGTATATATAATCTTGAACAGCACGTCGAGACCTTGTCTAAACTAGCCATGTCCGTTTGCCTTTACCCTGTCTGTATGAAAAACTAGTCCCTTAATTGGTTATGGGTTCTTGTACTGAAAGCAAATAAATATTATCTTTAATCTAAACTATTGCCGTATCTTCTGGTGTTCGCCAAGGGAGCATCCTTGGTCCTATACTGTTTAATATTTTTATTAATGGTCGTACACAAATGTATGCAGCTGATGTCAAATTATGTTTGTCATATTCTGATGTCTCCCAACACTGTTTGCTACAGGCTGATTTGAACTCACTACAAACATGGTATAGTCTTAATTATCTGAACCTAAATTCGTCAAAATTTAAATGTATGACATTTCATCGTAGAAATCCATTTATAGTAGATTATTCTTAAAATACCAATGTCCTCGGCAGACAATATTGTTTTAATGATTTGGGTATCCTTATGGAACCCAAACTTATTTATAATAAACACATTGGTTCAATGGTAAACAAAGCAAAATCTATTCTCGGCTTTGCTAAGCGTTGGTCCAAGGAGTTTAATGACCCTTATACCACTAAACTTCTCTATACCTCACTTGTCCGCCCAATTTTAGAATTTGGATCCTGTGTATGGAATCCTTATTACAGTATCCACCAAGGCCGTATTGAATCAGTTCAAAAACAATTACTTCTTTTTGCTCTTTGCAGTCTTAATTGGGATACCCATGCAAATCTTCCATCTTATAAGGACCGATTAAAATTAATTGATTTTCCAACGCTTTCATCACGCAGATATAGGTTTGACATTTAGTTTCACTAATTAAAGTTGATATTGTATAAGCTGTATGATATACAGAGTTAAGGAGTTTTTCTTTAGATTATTAGGACCCTACTGATAATAGTGCAACAATAATATGTCAATAAAACAAAATCAAAAATGTAGGGTGGGGGTGTTGTTTTGGGCAGGGTCATTTGCGCAGCAGCTTCTCCCTCCCCCCTTGGATACGCCCTCGTATATGTATCTGGCCAGTACAAGGATTTACGAGTATTAAGTCCTTTCTTTTTTTGCTTGCTTACAGCAAAACTCAACTCGACTTCACTTCAGAACATCACTAGAAAAGGACGTAAGTTGAACAAAGAGCACGAGCTTGGGAATCATACATAATAAGTACATAAAATGTCGAAACAACAACGATTGGCTCTATGTCCGCGACTTGTGGACTACATGGCAATTGTAGGTGCACGCACATCGCCACCTATTTCTAGAGCCGGACTACAAGGCAACAAATCTCCACCAGTGCAGGTACATTACGAGTGCAACCTAATAAAAACTTCGAAACAGTAAGCTTATTTCTTATATTTTGCTTCCAGGTGCCCGAGCTATTGCGTCGCTATCCGCCTTCCGATCATACGGACTTCCCGCTTCCGCTTGATATGGTCTACTTTTGCCAACCAGAGGGCTGTACTAGCGTTGGACCTCGACGCACTGGCTCTGCAATACGCGATATGACCTCATTTGTCTTCGCACTTACCGATAAAGATTCCGGCAAGACCCGCTACGGCATCTGTGTGAATTTCTACCGGCCCATTGAGCGGCACTCGAGCAGTGCGGATCGTGCTGGCAGCAGCGGGGGCGTTGGTGTCGTTGGTGGTGCTACTGGTCCGGGTGGCGCTGCTGGTAGCTCACGTGGACGTCGTTCTTCTGCATTTCGGCGAGAATCGTGGCGCAAAAGCATGGAGCGCAGTTCTGATTCAGCTTTTAGTAGGCAAGTATTGTCGTTAGGTTGATTAAAAAAACTATGTACATATATGCATACATATATATGCGCACATATACATATGTACATATGTACATAACTATATGTTTTGAATTAACAATTGCACAATTTTGTTTTGGTTTTTTGTTTTGATTTTGTTTTACCCCTCACCATTTCACTGATTAGTTTTTATTGATAAAATTTGGTTTGATTCGATGGCTTGTTAACGAAAATTCAATCATTTCCATAATAGTTACGGCCTCTTAACTACTTCTAGCGACTACAGAAGTAACGTCGCGCCTAGCGATTCGGATCGTGAATTAACTTCGCGTCGAGATTCTGATCAGCAGCACCATCAGCGCCACGTTGCACATGTGACACATACGCCAGCACAGTCGCATCAGCAAGTACCTAAGCTGGGCCTGATGGCGCCTTCGGGTGACTCTGAATCCGGAGGCAGCCACTCACCCTCGCCGCGTGCCTCGCGCAAGCGCACCAAATTGCGAAACCAGTCTTTGACGTCTCTCTGCATCATATCACATCATCCATTTTTTACCACTTTTCGCGAGTGTCTCTTCATTCTGAAGAAGCTGATCGATGCATGCAACGAGTCGTCCTCGCCGAAGCGCGTCGGTGCCTCACAAAAGGTTAATCGAGACAACGTTTGGACAGTGCTGACGGGGAATGCGAATGAGGCGACACCTTCCATTGTCTTGCATGATGTACGCGAAATCGAAACTTGGATTTTACGGTTGCTATCCACACCTGTACCTGTGCCCGGTTCAACGCGTGTCGAGGTGGGTGAACTGCTTCTTTTTTTTATTTACTTCTATACCCAATATTCACTTTTAACAGGTTGAGGTGCTGTCACCTACGGTGCACGAACCGTTGCTGTTTGCACTTCCCGACCACACGCGCTTCTCGTTAGTCGACTTTCCTCTGCATTTGCCATTGGAACTGCTTGGCGTGGAGACTTGTCTGAAGGTGTGGACGCTCATAATACTGGAGAACAAAGTGCTCTTTCAGTCACGCGACTATAATGCGCTCTCCATGTCTGTCATGGCATTCGTTACAATGCTATATCCGCTGGAATATATGTTCCCCGTCATACCATTGCTGCCCACATGTCTGAGCTGTGCCGAGCAGCTCCTGTTGGCACCGACACCCTTTGTTATCGGCGTTCCGGCCACGTTTCTCATTTACAAGAAAAACTTCCGGTAATGTCACTTTCGTGCTAATCTACTAGCATATATTTTTGTTAATTTTCGGTGTATTAAATTTTTTTAGGTTACCCGATGACATTTGGGTCGTCGACCTTGACTCAACTAAGTTGACGCCACCCACGGGTGGCTACGAAGAAATACCACCACTGCCTGAACCCGAAGGCACCATATTGAAGAACCATCTCAAACAGGTACATATAAAACAATCAATAAGGCGAAATTTGCCAAAGCAAAAGTTCAAAATACATAGCTGTATATGACAGAACTGTAGCACCAAGCTTCGGTAGAGGTGTTCAGTATATGAATTTTGGGTATGTGTAGAGTTATTATACAATGACCACCATAAACACAGCACGATTTTTAATTATTATGAATTACACAAAACGCAGTCACTTGGGAACAAACGAATACATGCTATGTTGAAAAACAGTCTTGAGCTGTCATCTCATGTAGTGCGTTCCAAGTTGTCCCTTGTCTCCAGCAGCACATGTACGGCCTTCTTATACATATCACCATATTTGTCCTTCAGATCCTGGTTGCGCTGAGTAAAGCGTTCGAATATCTCCAGCTCCCACTTAAGTTTACGCACGATATTTGGCATCATGGCCCAAACCTTCCTAACAACGCGCTGCTGTGCATTTACACGATACTCTATAACGCCATCATTCTTTAATTGTTCCAGACGTCGTTCCTCAAGTTCAAATTCTGTTTCGAAGTATTTCTTCTGCAACATTAGACTGTCGATGATTGAAATGCGCACGATCAGTTGCTCAATGCGAGGATCCATAATCGCAACAAATTTTCTTTTGAACGTATATAAATTCAATTTAAAAAATCAAATAGAAAATTTAATTTTTCAAATTAATTGCTCTTAAAAAGATAAAAATAATCTATACAAATTTCAGAATATAAAACCAACTTTCGAACTTTGCTAGTATGCCGAACATCTCCACTCAAACAAGCATAATTCTAGAAATTAATAGAAAAGCACAATTTGTTGTAGAAAAAATGTTGTACGAGGGCAGTTTGAAAATAATGAGCGTACATGATGAGCAACGATGTTTCAACTTGTTGATGCCTCCCAAATAAAAACTTGCCCATTTAATGTTCTTGCCATCGAGCCATTTCTTCATTGTTATGAATCGGCTATTAAATACACAGCATACTTTCATGGTAGAATCATATATTGTAGCTGGATGACTGTAGTATGCTTATATCCTGCATAGATAGTTTATAAAATGAAACTCCAATCAAAAAGTTTTATCCAAACTATGTACGAAAAAAAAAAATAAGCATACATATTTTCTACTTGACTTTCTCCTTAATTAAACATGTGAATAAAATAAATGAACGACATTTACAAAAGGAACGAACTTGAACTTGTTTAATGGATCTGAATGAATGAATAAACTAATTCACAATAACGAAAAGTTTATCCAATACCACACAACGCATTTGGAAAATTTTCGAAAAATTTGTTAGTTACCCAAATTAACATGTAACATTTAGACATGGACTTCATTCAGAGCTATCATTTATCATACTTTCTTATATAATATTGTGTACCGTTTTATTATTTTCGCTTTACTTTTATTTTATAATTTTGAAATATGGAAACTTATTGTAAATACTTACATGCATACAAAATTGAATTATTTTACATTACATTACAACATTACATTATTATACTCAAACGGACACTGTAATCACGTAAAAAACATAGTCCAAGCTAACGACTATGTTTTTTACGTGATTACAGTGTCCGTTTGAGTATAATAATTTCGAAAAGATGAGCCGATCTTGCGCTGTCCGTACAATCAGTCATAGCTTTTCCGAAGTGATAGACTAAAACCCAAACTACCAAACTTAAAATGAAGAGTAACCGAACTTAAACATAAACATATTTTTCTCTACTCCACTGTTTGTCATGGTAGAAATGACCAATAGTTTCCGCAATATATATAGTATAGTCCAGGATGCGACTCAAAATCCATGAAAAACAATGGTAGCTAGTTAACTACTAGCTACCATTGTTTTTCATGGATTGTTGTGAAACACCTTTCCCATATACAATACAATAGTTTTGGGAATGTTTAGAATATTAGTTAATAACTGAACACTCGCTGCTCCGAATTCAACAGATTATTCACATGAGTCGCATTTTTATGTGTTTGAGCTGTTAATGGCCATACGGAACGGGAGAGGGTCATCGTTAACCCCTAACAGGCCGTCCATAAATCTCTTTCCCTAAACTGTAACTTGCTTAAACAATAGAAGTGACTCTTTCAAACTTTTATTTTTTCATTCATTATATCTCCACTACAGAATTGTGCATGGTATTATTATTAGTCGGTCACATCGACTATAGCACTCCCAATTGTTTGATTGAAAACAAAAATGTTTTTTACTTCTTTTTAACATAACACTAATGCTCTTTAACTACTACTACTACTGCTATGTGTTCTACTCTACTTTACTTTTACTACATATGTGTACTCTCATTCACCACTACTACTACTACTCTACATATTATATAAAATATCTACATATACAACTACAACATGATCACAACAGGCTATGCAACTTATGGATGAAGCTGGACTTGGTGTAAATATCATTAGTATTTTTCGTTAATATACATATTATTAACTCTATATTTTTATATTAAATTTTATAAGTATTCTATAATTCTATATTGTATAACATTTATATGTGTGTGAGTAATTGTTTGTATTTGTTTTTGTGTGCTTGTACAATACTATGTATACACAACATATTTTACAACTAACATAAGAACTACTAATATACAGTGCTCTTTCACGAAGTGCACTCAAAATATTAACAATACTTTTTACTTTCTCGTGATTATTCCGCGTAATAGTTCGATTTTAAAACCAATAATTTGTGCAAAGTGAGAAATTTGATGCAATAATTTAGTTGAACTAGTTCTTGCCATTTTTGAGTACTCTTTTAATTTTTATATTTAACACTATCGTAGCGAAGGTAGCGTGCGGAAGCACTATCCGTCTTAAAAAGCAATGTAATAAATTAAGATTTAAAAATTAGTTAGGTTCTCGCGGAGATGTACATAACTTTAATTTGAACTTCTTGTATGCTGTTTTAAATATTTCAACCTTTCAATTTGAAACTTGAACCCACTTTCCGGTAACGTGCACTATGAGAAGAGTAGCATAAGTAGCCTTGCACAACAATAAATTGACAAGATCTACTCATGGGGTCTTTTAAAGACGTTTAAAGCGGGTGATATGTTTCCACTGCTCACATATCTCTCGAGAAGACGGAGAGGTTTCTCGGAGCAGTCGGGAGAGTGTGTTTGAGAAGGCTGCGGCGGTCTGTTCTGATTGCAGCTTGCCGACGTCTAGCTTTCGTTGCATGTTGGAACGTGCAGCGTGCACTACGCTGAGCCTAGTGCGTACCTTGGCTTCGACAAGATAGTGTTCCAAGTCAATGTTGGGACTACGTAACGTTCGCGCGTCCAACACGCTCGATGCGTGCCTTCCGTCAATCAGAACATGATCAATTTGGTTGCGTGTTATTTGATCAGGACTCAGCCATGTAGCCATGTGGATGTTAAGGTGTTGCAATCTGGTACTACTAACTACCATGTTTCGACCTGCGGCGAAATCGATTAGCCTCTCTCCATTTTTGGATGTAGTATCGTGAAGGCTTAATTTTCCGACGGTTGGGCCAAAGATTCCTTCCTTCTCAATCTTGGCGGTGAAATCGCCGAGCACGATTTTGACATCATAGAACTCATCTTTAGCATCGTCGTCTTCCTCTTCCGTCGGGCCGTGCGCACAAATCAGGCTAATATAAAAATATTTAGCCTTGATGCGTATCGCGGCTAGGCGCTCGTCAACAGGCGTGAACCTAGAGACGGGGCCACATAACTTCCTACTCATCACGAAACCACATCCAAATTCGTGCTTACTCGCATGGCAGCTGTATGAATGTCACAGGATGCTTTTTTTGAGCAAACCTGTACTATCCATCGGATTGCTTGGATTGCAGTGATGTCAGCCTTGCATCTTTCGAGAACATCAACTAGCTGGATATTTGCACCATCGCATTTAAGGGTGCGGACATTCCAGTTGCATATCCTCATATCATGATCCTTATATCCAGTGGCGTAGCTAGGTAACCAAGGGCCCTGGGGCAAATTAAAAAATGGGGCCCCACTGCTATGTAAACTGATTAGGTTTTATCAAATAAAAACATGAAATATACAAATACTTTAAAAATGCTAAGCTACTTAAACTCTTTTTTGTGCACTGCAGGGCAGGTAATAAAAATATTAAACAGTAACAACATAAACTACAATTAATACTTGGTGTAGGTTTGGCTAATAAAACGAAATAGAGAATATTCAAGGGTTTATTATATAAAGGTCGGGCCTACCAACTGACTAAATAACAATTATATTTACAATTCCTAGCTTTAGTTTTCGCAAAAGTATCAATGAATTCGTTTAAATCCAGGCTTGATCCGGTTTTGTTTTCAATTGCTATTAGCGATAAATGTCGGAGTCGAGTTTGGCCCATATTATTTCTTAAATAATTTTTTATTATTTTTAATTTGCTAAATGACTTTTCAGCTGCTGCAGAAGTGACAGTAATTGTAAAGAATAATAACATTGCTGTAAATACTTCCGTTAGGTCGCATTCTAGCACTCCATATTTGCTCATTATTTCCTTACATAGTCCATGCTTGAGTTAGTTGAGGTAAAACTAGGTGGTAAATATTAATAAATTGAAGTGAAAAACTAGGGCCTATTATATCTGAATATTTTCTTTGGAATTCGTCACACTTTTGTGATAAAGTTGCTTCATCAACATGTAATAAATATGTTGGTGTTAGAAAATCGAATATATGACAGACTGCACTCATACCAATAAAACGTGTATCTAATTGAGATAGTACTGTGTCTAGTACATTATTGAAAATCTCAATTTTAAATATTTTTTCTCGGTTTGGAAATCGGTGATCAGCAGCTAATTCATCAAAATGGTTTTGAATTTTCTTTGCCTTTTTTCTTGAAAATGGGTATCAATACCATATTTTCTTGTAGTTTCACTGGCTTTGCACTTAAATAATTCGAAATCATTTCTATAAATTTGCCACTTTGCTTTGGTCTCTGCTAAAACTTTACTCGCCTCGCCCAAATTGATGACGCATTTTTGTAAAGTTTTGGATGCATAATTGATGTCGTTCAATACACAGTGCATGAATTCGTAAAGCAACACGAACTCAAAATTTAGCATTTTCGTTTTAATACTCTCTGCTTCACTACGCTCATCTTTATTAGGACTCTTTAAAACTATTTCTGATAATGCTTTGATAATATCAAAATAACGAAGTTTTATTGCAGATATCGTATTGACCCTACTGGACCATCTAGTCGGATCTAATTTTTTTAGAGTGGTGTCCGATTCGCCAGTGAATTTTGACAATAGATCCCAACGTTTGATGCTGTTTCCGAAAAAGTTATACAAATCTTGCAACGTTGCGAAAAAAAACTGTATTTCCACAATTTAAATTATGAGTGGCCCAGTGTACGTACTCTGCCTTAGGCTGGATATCCTTAATATGTTTTTGTACACCATTATACACACCACTCATCACACTGGCTCTATCATAGCCTTGCCCCACACATTTTTTTAAATCAATATTCTACTGCGCCATGTTTGATGGCTGCATAAAAGCCTAGAAACACCTCTTTTACTTCTATATCGATTGGCTGTCCATTTTCCGATCTGGTTATTACTGCATACCTCACAACAATGCTTAGCTGATCTACCTTCGATATGTCCTGTGTCGTATCCATTATGATGGCAAAAACGGTTTTGTTCTAGTAGATGGGTTTCGAGTTTGAATTGTTGCACTCAGATATCTTGTAGATCGTAAAAACATAAAAAACACAATTTCAAAACACAATTTCGTGATATTAAACAGTTAATAATTATAAACAAAATAAAACGATAAAAAACTTAGAAATAATTATTATTACCTTTGGGCATATCCAAAACTTGCCACAAAATGTGATCATATCGGGCGACAAGCTCTACAAAGGACAGAACATTTCCGTGGTATCATTCCTGACTCAAGTCTTCTTGATGTCCTCTCAAAGCCAAAGAACTCTTTGCTAGGGTAAGTATGATATCGAATAACCTTTGAAGAACCATTTTCCAAAATAATGCTTCTTTGCGAATTTCATTTTCAAATTCCTTGTCGATAGTATTAGTATCGTTTTTTCAAAAATTCATACACAGCACATGCTTCCGAATGGCCACTCGAACAACTGTGTTGTTTAATTCTTTCTGATAAATGCTTCCAATCTCAAATTCCCCTACACCAAACATTATTCCTTTGTGAAGCAAATAACCAGCAGGGTTGACAATAGGAAGCGTCTAGTATTTTGGAATAAGACAACCAAAAACGATTAACTGGCCCATATTTAGAACACGAAGCGTAGCACGATTTTGAAAAACACGTATTGTTCTGGTTGATGTCTGTTGGAAAAGGTCCTGACGGCTGTAAAGGCTCCATTTCAAGAATTTGACGTTTATCGTTATCACTTAATATTTTGTTCGTGAAGTTTCCCAAGTCAATAGAATATTTGTCGTACACATTTTCGAAAAATGTAGAGGTCTGTGGTTCCTCCAAACCATCCGCTCTTATGTGTGTCATGCAAACATCATCCACGTTCACATGATCGGCGGCGGAGGTATCTCCAACTGCAATAATTGTCTAATCTTCTTCAGAAGGCTTCTCAACCAACACTGCAGTTACTACATTATTTGAGTCACTATCAATATAAATATTTTGGCCAGATGTACTTGCAGAAGGCTGACTAACAAACTTGTCAATGCACCACTGGGTTTCTTCTTTATATCCATAATTTTAGTTTTCTAATTTATTTAAACAATACAATATTAGATTGTGCTCGAGTAGGTATGTACTCACTGTTCACTGACGACGTTAAAAGTAAAATAAAAGGAAAGAGAAACACAATGATACGCTAGAAGTGTCGTTGGGGAATCCCCGGAAAAAAAACCGTTAGTGTTGTCACATTTAACGGTGGAGACCATTAACGATCTCCTGCCCGCGGACCTGAATTAATGTACGTACTGCAGGTGACTTGCATTTTTTACGATATTTCGCGTTATACAATGAGCTGTAGCCGAAATCTATAGATTTGACACGATTTATTGACTTAACGGACATCAATATGAGTGGTAAAATCAAATAAAATTGAACCACTATATTATCCAGTACAAAAAAGTTTATTGACATTAGCTTACTTACTCCTGATACAGCATTAATTTTTTAACCGTTCTCGAAAAAAAAAATCTTAACTCGAATTCACAATAAAACGCACATCGATGAATAATAAAACGCACATATCACTATCCGTCAAATTGACAACACTGCCAACCTACAGAAAGAATTTAGGGGAATTCTCTAGGCATAACTTTTGAATTTCTCTCAACTAAGTTGTCATGATTAAAGTGGGGTTACAACCTGTCATATTTATTTTGAAAATGGCAGAATTTTTCAAAAGTTCAGTTCGATCGAGATTTCTTTTAAGGATTCGAGGGCCCCCTGAGCTTGAGGGCCCGGCGTAGCCCCTATGTAGCTACGCCACTGCTTATATCGTTTGCGGGGTCGTCATCATTGAATTCCTTCCAAGGCTTCCTGTTCGTATTCATTGGGGGTTTATTTTTTATAGTGGCGGGTCCCAAGCCCAGCGCAACAACCCCTTATTAAAGGAGAGGAGGCCCCTTCGCCTTCTCACGTAAATTTACCCTCAAAGCTAAAAAGTATGCCCGAATGGAGAAAACGTACCTCTAAGTAAAATTCAAAAAAAATGTTATCAAATAAATGACGATTTTATAAGCAATTGAGTAATGCTAATTCGAGCGGTGACCTGTACTGGTACATGGCCTCTTAGAGTCAGTTACGCCCGACTGTAAATTTCTTATTTATTTTTATTATGCTTTTATAAATATTAATAATACTTTACTCCACATCGATTGCTTAGAACTTTATCAATTGGAGATTTTAATGATATGTCCGATCGTGTTGTTTATTCAGAAATTCTTTATATGTTCGCTGCCTTGTTTGTTGGAAGTGTAGTCAAGTACTCGAGCTGAATTAAAAAGTGATCAGAAGACAGATCAAAACGAGATTTTATAACAAAATGATTTATATATATGATATTGATAACAAAAAAGTCAACTAGATTTGACACTTTGTTCGAGTTGGTGGGCTACTATGAAGGTTTGGCAGTTAAAATGTGTTTACAGTTATTGGTTTGAATGGATTGCAAAAGTATGGGTCCTAAGATTCAAAGTAATTGTTATATTGAGCCAGTGCAACTTTGTGTCTAGGAGGATTATACAAGGCTGAAATAGTCAGGGGTACGATTATATCATCCTAATGAACAGTAGTAGCTTGAATATGAATCACAGCTATAGTTTTCCATTTGATATAATTAAAATTTTTCTATGGTCATAATTTTGGCAGCTAGCACAGTGAGAAAGAGTACGTTAAGTATGAGAAGATTTAAACTAGATTTTAGTTTCAAGCGGATTTGTTATTTTATTTATACATTTTTATTATTGTCTTTGCTTTTACGATCAATCGAGAATAAAGCATGTGGAACTTTTGTAGTCTTTGTTTAAAAGTATATATATTTTCAACGGTGTGGTCTAGTTCTTGAAGTTCAGATTTTTTTCTTTAATGTCAGCTGAAGGATGCATATTCCTGTAAATGAAATTAAAATTCCCAATTAAAAGATTCGTACACCTTGTTTGTACCACTATTAGTTTGCTCATTAGTTTTTTATGTGGTGATGTTTCTGTATGTTTGGTCTTGATAAGACATTTTCAGCTAGTATTGTACTCATGGTTCAATTAGTTCAAGTTTATGAATAAAATTATGCAGTATCTGGTTCCAATGGAATGTTGACCCTTATTTCTACAAGAATCTAGTCTCATATACGAGAGTAGAAAATAAAAGGCATCTTTCAGATATTTCCTTGCGACACTTGTGGCCAATTCTCTTTTGGAAATACCAGAAATTCATTGCGGTTTGCTGTAGCATGGACTTAGTCCTCATAAGTTATTATGGCGAATATTTGTAACTCGTGTCCTACAGGCAATTCCATTGATTGCAGCTATCTCCAAATCTCTCCAATGTATAAACAAATTTTACTGCAAAAAAAAAAATGAAAAAAAAACATTTTTTTTCTGGCACTCCAATCTCTTTAACAAAGAATTGCAAATAAAAATGCAAAACATTTTTAATTGCATTAATTGAGCCATATAGACCTTTTGAAAAGTTGGAAGTTCAATTAGTTCTCATATAATGCAAGGTTGCGTGTTATAAGCTACGATCAACAAAATAGTGAAATAGTTATAAAAATTAATAATTTAAATAATTGGGTTGTAGATATTTCTTGATATTTTTACAATAACAGTCAGTAATTTTTTTTTTGTTTAAACATTTATATTGGTTTACTGTCTACCCGTGGGCACACCCAGATCTCGGTGGAGTAATGCAATGCGTACACACCACGTAATGTTACGTATGATTACAGTTTGAACTAACTGTATTTTGATTATGTTGGAGGGTGCGGCAGTGGCCCAGAGTGGTAGTCAGTATGTCGAGGAAGGAGCTCCCCTTGTGTTGGGTGCAACTGAAGCCGGTAAATCTGTAATCTACAGTGTATACAGAATCATTCCAAGGACAATTCATCAGGAGAAGATTGGTAGCAAACTCATTGGTCTTTAAGACCTAACAAGAATCTCAGGTTACCAACTTTCGGAACCATCGCAATCACTGAGTATTTCCATTGGGAGAGAAAGCGCAAAAACGTAACAACAAGATCGGCTTTGCGCCTTTTAATTTGGCGTCATGGTCGCAAATGGTTAAGATGGCTAGCAGCTCAGATAGTTCCGCTTCCAAGAAAAACTTCGTGTCTCGAATATTACTGAGATTGCTAGGTATAAAGGCGTGATCCGACTCTGCAATTCTGAAGCTATTTTTGAATCTGAATGATATTAAGTGCTGTACGTACGCTAAATGGCTATCCGTCTAAGAATTTGACTTTTATGCGACTTGTGACTTTCCACAGATTAAGCCCATGGTACCTTTTTGCATCAAGTTGTCAAAGCAATTATTAATCTTTTAATATTATTAAATATTAAAACTTTTTAAAATATTGTACACAAGCGAATTAACAATAATATAAGTAAATAATAAATTTTCTTATTGTGCAAATATGTAAAAGATTTTACTCTCAACTGATCTTTTAACCATAACCTAAAAACAAAAAAATTCAAAATATTTCTCACCTGTTAATAATTTTATCGAATCGGATTGAACACGATGCAAAATCGATCATTTTGCAATCGTTATTTTTTTGAACCGAACGAAATGACGAACAGGTCTGCATATAATCGTTAAAAGTATCTGACAATCTATTATTAATTAATGAACGCGACGTTTAGAATTATTCAATAATTTTTTTATATCGCTAATGTAAGGATATAAAGTACCCTAAAAAGGGTTTTTGTAAAACTTATATTGCGAACAATTTGATAATCTTCGGCGAGAGAATTTTCCAGACCTAGGACTCGTTTTTAGCTTAGATGGGAAATGGTGCTTATTAATGTACGGGTAATTTATTATCAACTGTAAAGATTGTTGGTTGACTGACGTTGGGTGCAAGGTTAACTTTATACATGTTGTTATGTTATGTTGGTGCAACGCCCCCTCCAATTTTGTGAAAACGTAGCATATGTTCTTTTCCATTGTTCTATCTATCTCTTTACCAAAATTTATATCAATTGGTTAAGCGGTTTAGCCGTAAGAGAGGAACATACATCCATACATACACACATTCTAACAATAACAATTTGAGGGCTGGATAGCTCAACTAGTGTTATAATTAAGTATGCAAAAAAACATCTCAACAGTCTGAAATTTGGTTCATTTAAAAATAAAATAATTGCAATCCTCTATACCATTCGTAAGATCAAAACGACTTATTTTGTGGCAAATATATATACTTAGGTAAACTATTATACTACATACTATTGTATTGAAATTATTTAAGTAAAAGTATCCTTGCTAAAATTTAAAATCTGAAGAAGGTTCCAACGTTATCGAGAAAGTGCAAGTGTGATAAATATTAGGACTTCGGTTGTAACGAAGTTGACGTTTTCCCAAATTTTATTTTTAAAGTTGACCTTTTTTTGACCACAGTTTATGTGTATGTATATATGAGTGTATGTGGGCATGACAACAATTGTAATCATAAATTCTGTATGAAATTTGTTTATATAATACAGCTTTGCACAACTACATTCAAATAGTTTCAATATCAATGTCTCTATATGTCCAGATTGTCCTTCTTAAGCTATTAAAACCCAAAAGAAAAAACTATCAGAAAGAACGCTGCAGTCGAGTATGCGCTGAATTTGTTTTTTTTTTTTTAGTAGGCAAAAGTAGGGGCCATGGCCCCTGCAATCCAATCCATTTTCTCACTCTTTTGTTCTCTGGATCCCCTAAAAATATTTCGCACTACCTGATACTTGTTGCAACATGGTTAGAGCCTATGCCTAAACAAGTATTGAGACTTTCCGAATGTAATAAAAAACAAGTAAGAAATTTACAGTCGGGCGAAACCGACTGTAAGAGGCCTTGTACCACTACAGGTCGCCTAGCAAATACATTAAATGTTTCCCTAGCTTATAACCAACCAGTGCAAAAAAGTAGGAAAAAAAAATTTTTGAAATAAACTTGTAAAATTCCGGCTAAGTCCTAGTCGAATGCAAAAAGCGCGAAGACTCTATCTATTACCGTAATACCGTCTTGTACCTTCGGTACAGGGTCTAAAAAGATTACGATCATTTCTGTCAGCTTAGACTTATCCTAATTGATCGGATAAATATCAAACAATTTGGTTATGCAGGTTTTAACCATAAACGTAGATGAGTAGTGATAAACATTAACGGTTACTCGACGGTTGTAAACTGTTATAAATGAAATATTTCTGATTTAATTCAACCTTAATTGTGAAAAGCAGTGATTTCAACTAATATTAATTGTTGTGTCTTTTAAATATTTTTCAAAGGTATCTATTTATGAAACAAAAACGCATACAAAGAAACATTTCCTAATTATTTTAAGTTCGAAATATTTTTACATGAACGTGCATGAAACTTTTTTTTTACGAAAACCATTTGTAATATATGTTTTCAATTTGTCATTATGTTCAGACAATATGTGTTACATCCTATTGAGTATCTGCGTGATTTTAAGTAATTTGAGTCGCAATTTAGTTAAAATTTTTTACACATCCGATATTTTTACTAAATCTTCTAAATCTTGAATAAATCTTCACAGGCACTCACCTCGATGACCGCTTCAAATCAGGCGGTCTCAACTCAACAGTTACTGCCATCGGTTCGCGATAGTTTGCAGGAGCCGCCGATGCTCAGGTAAGTAAAGTTACTCAACTGTAGGCACTTAACTGATTCTTTTTACTTGACAGCGTCTCTCATGTACGACTTCCGCTCCAAACTCCACCACATTCGGCGCATGCCAGCCAACGCAACTCGGTTTCAATGCAGGGTACATCAATATCGCGCCAGCACAGTCCGATGAACGCACCAGCACTGAATCCCTTCATCTACGGCACTGATGTTGATTCTGTCGATGTGGCAACGAGAGTTGCTATGGTGCGCTTTTTTAACGCCCAAAATACGCTTGCCAACTTTGCCGAGCACACACGAACTCTTCGGCTGTATCCACGTCCAGTGGTTGCGTTTCAAATCAACAGTTTTTTGCGTTCTCGACCGCGTGCTTCACAGTTTCTCAATCAGTTTGCACGTACGCAAGCTGTCGAGTTTTTGGCAGAATGGTCGCTGACGCCTACGAATGTCGCTTTTCTGCGGGTGCAGACTGGCGTCATGGATCCGATACAGGTAGGCGACAAGCCCAAGTGGTTCGCACACGCGCTCACTCCAATACGATTCTCTGTCTGGGATGACGGAAGTTCGTTGAACGGTGCCTTACGCTCGCTTAAGCAGCTTGAGTGCCAGCCCACCGATGAGAGCGGTTCTGATTCGGAGGGCGCTGACAGCTCAAGTTCGTCGTACTCTTCGCTAAGCGATTTTGTTTCGGAGATGGCCTCATCGGATCTATCACCTAGCCTTCACGATGTCTTCGGCTCATATAACAGACCGCATGTAGTGCCTCAGACGCTTTCCTCGAATCTCGATCCAGCGCTGGTGTATCATCCGCCTAGTAAGTTACAGTATCCGGAGGGCTCTGCAGGGCAAGTAACCTCCAAGGGAAACGAAGAGGAACGCGCCGAGTCGCCGGTTTCCTCGTCATCAAGTCGATCCGACCTCAGTTCTCCGAGCTTCAATCGGGATTCTGAGTTCGATTTTCCAGACAAGGTGAATCAGGCTTTTGAGATGGCAACTCCTCTGGCTATGCGGTTGGAGGCTACTATCAAGATGGCGAGCGTCGAAATTGAATCGGACACAGGATCCACGGTGACAGCGAAGACGATGGGAGTTTCAAAGTTACAGCGACATGCAAGCGACGTGGAACGGCCATCAGTAGATAAGAAGACACCGGTGAGTACGAACGCAACTGGTAGTTGGTATGAAACCCCCAATCAAACCTTTGTTTTTTTTTTATATGATCAAAAGCAGCCGCCCATGACACCACCAGTGAAACAGCCGAATGTGTCAAATATTTTAGCTCGCACAGGTAGTTCTGGATCCAGTTCAAGCAGCCCGGGTCGCCAGAGTTCGCAGAGTTCGTTATTTGATAATTTCGCATCCCATGCCAAAGAACTCGTGCGCGAAACCACACGCCAAAGCAGTCAAGAAGGATTGTTGGCTCATGTTGACAAGGTTCGTGTGTGTTGTACCTTTCTTGGAATGAAGAAATCTATATTGTCTTAATGTTGTTTGACCAAGTGTTGTTGACTCTTATGTTTTTTATTTATTTCTAAATCTTCTTATTTGTGTGTTTGACGCTGTGAATGATAATACGCTCGGTTGATAATCGGGTGATATTTAAAAAAACAAAATTATTTTGCTTGGTTATATCAAACGGTGGTATAAAAAGCAATCTGTGGACAGCAATGTAGCAGAAGATCTTGACGACAAAATGCGTCATACCTTCGAAAAGGTTTGTAAGGAGAATTAACTACCTAAAGTTTCATATATACACTCTCACATTACACATAGTAACTTACCCTCACACATTGCATATATATGTACATTTCCATAGACGGATTCAGAAAAATTTTTGGGAAAGTCTACAAAACGTAGATACATACGACAAGTACAAAAAGGCTATACTTATGTTCTCAAAGAAAATTGCTACACCGATCTTTCTATATATCCATTAGCGCCTATATGTGGTTTAGACTCAACGATTTGTATATTTCAACAAGTTCATTATTATTTGTTCCTTAATTTTCTCTTTTCCCGCTATACGACGTGACTTTAGCACAACTTCTCCCTCGAAATGCAAATATAGTGGTGTGACTTTCTATTATTAAACATTTATCTCATTTGCTAAAGCCTCTCTACCAATTTAAGAAATTTCTTAAGTTTTAAACATAACATTAATTTTTTAGATCTAATCTGCTGGTATATTTTCCTGAGAACGTTGAGAGAGTAGAGCTTATTCAACTTATCCGGACTTTTCTTGATAAATTTTTTCAAACAAGATTTAAGAGAATTAAAAAAAAACATTGAAACATATGATTAAAAAAAAGATTGGGGCGCAGCAAATTCAAATATTAAATATTGGATTCTGCCGAAAAAAAGCATAAATTGGAATACATGCGAATACATTTGAATGCATTCCAGCAAAAACAATAATTATGAAACAAGTGACTTCGAAAAGCTTCCCTTAAAAACAGTACCAATATTCTTGATTGTTACAGCCGATTTCCTCCAATATAAAAATAAATTTAACTCAATTAAAATTTGGCTCCTTCAATGTTATTTATTCTCCTTTTTAGGCCCTGTACCGAAGGTACAAGAGCCTATTGGGTTTGTGCAAATGTATGTAACAGGTAGAAATAATGGTCGGAGACCCCCCAAAGTTACCACCATTATGGTCAGGAATGAAAGAGGAGTCGATATAGCCATGTCCGTCTGTCCGTCCGTCCGTCCGTCCGTCTGTATGAACGAAAGGATCTCGGAAACGGTAATAGATAGAGACTTCGTGTTTTTTGCATTCGACTAGGATTGCTCCGGAATTTCACAAGTTTATTTTGAAATTTTACCCCTCCCCCCTTCCCCATAAAATCACCCCTTAGGGTGAAAATTTCTTCGGCACAAAAAAAATAGAGTGTACCAATATAGAGATAACGTCTCTCTAAGCAAAAATCCAAAAAGTTCATCAAAATCGGATAATAAATAGCGATTTTATAAGCAATTGAATTTGAACAACCCCCCTTTTCTTTTCATTCATATTCGCGCAGTGAGAAGTGGTCATGTGTTTGGTCATAAGCTCGGGAAACATTTAATATGTTTGTTAGGCGACCTGAACTGGTACAGGGCCTCTTACAGTCGGTTACGCCCGACTGTGATTTTCTTACTTGTTTATAATCATATCGTTCTTTCAACTTAAATTTTTTAGTCAGTTTCTCTTTGAGAGAGAAATGTTTCTTACTCTCTCAAATTTTGTTACCTTGTTACTATTTTTACTAAAAACTCCTTAACTTTACGACTTTGCTGTCTGTATAATCGAATTCTTTTTTTTAATCTACCTACACTTATATCCCCACTAATTCCAATTCGATTGCTTCTTATCCTTATGGTATCCCATCTTATGACATTATATCATGTTCTATAATTAACATTTCAAATGTATTAATATGTCTAGATTCTATTAAATTTTCGCTTCTGCTTGGTCCTGATAATATTCCTAGTTGTATTTTTAAAGAATGTTATAGCTCCATTTGTGCTTCTTTGACTATTCTTTTTAAATATCTATCGAACAAGCTAAGTTTCCATCTATTCGGAAACAATCCTTCATCATTCCAATGCACAGGAAAGACAATAAGTCTGATATCTCGAATTATAAGGGTATTGCTAAACATAGTGCAGTTCCTAAGTTATTTGAAAAAATTATTACTGATCAATTGCAACGATCGCTAAAATCAGATGTTAGCCCATTTCAACATTTGTCAAAGATAGATCAATTTGTACAAATCTTCTAAAATTCACTTCTATGGTTAGTAAGAGTTTTGTGATGATGGCTGTCAGACCGATGTAATATACTGATTTTAGCAAAGCTTTTGATAGTGTATGCCATAATCACTTAATATATAAATTAAATATGTTAAGATTCCCGCCTTTTTTCGTAAATTGGATAAAATCGTACCTTGTAGGTTTTATTCTATAATTGTTTATCTAAAACTTTATCTACCTTAAGCAACCAACCATGTACACTGATGATGGTAAATTATGCTGTCATATTCTGATGTCTCACAACATTGTCTTCTTCAGAAAGATTAGAATTCGTTACATAATTGGTATTTAACAAACTATCTTAATCTGAATATTTTCAAATGTAAATGTATGACGTTTCATCGCAGATAAAAATTTACAATGACATCATTTTTAAATGTTTATTTGTAATTGCGGTTGCTTGGACCACTTCCATAACTGTGAGTCGAGGCACAGTCAGTCAATATTTCAAAATATTTGTTTGTATTCATACACACGTAACATACATAAAATTTATTTATATTCTTCACACAGTGTGATTAGTATTATAATTTAGTCACATTATATGCAAAGCCGTATAGAAGGTATCGGACAACAAATAAACCACAAAAATGTATCCCATAAGTGTTAAAAAACTTTGATTCCACGAACGGCTGAGTTTATGCCCGGACCAATTTGCGGACAGAGCTCTACGCAGCCACACAACAGTGCAAGTGGTTGGTGTAAAAATACTTCTGTGCCGCGCCGGCATGAAGAAGAACTGAGACCTGGTTCTTGGTTGTATTCAGTTTTCAGAAAAAAGGTTATCCGAAATGTAGTCCGTGGTCCGGTAAAGAAAAGGCATGTATCTAACGGTTACTATAATTGGTGTCATGACCTATTATCTCATTGATATTGGAATCCATTCAGCGTAATGCTTCACTTTTTCCACTTACTTTCCAGTCACCAGCGGAGCATCATATAGTTCATCTTCCACGCAATTTTCACCATTCCTTCCGCCGCCCCATCACCCTAATTTGCGTGGTCGCAGCCCTTAATTTAGATTTAATACAATCATGCTAAATTAATGCTAAATTGTAAGGATTTTTCGTGGGAAATAAGTGGAGATTGTCGACTATATAGAGCATTTTGGTGTCGTCAAAGCATGCTTGCAAAGTATCACTGATCGTAATACAGTTATGCAGGACTGAAATAGAAACAGTGGGGGAGCTCCGGCATTCATAGATCACCAGAGGATGAATTTCAGATCTTTATTACTGCCTTCTGGCCGTCGACAAGGTTTCATCTTCGAGACACAATGCCGGATTGTGAAGTCCAAAAATGTGCAGGTTGAGCTGGTGTTCTTATATCTGTTACCAGTCAAGAGCTGCTACCGAGAATAAACGAGTTATACTTATGTGATTTTAATGCGCACAACGAGCTCTGGTTCTTGAACCTGGGAATTGATTTATGGGTACCGCAGATCGATATCTTTTTGTGTAAAAAACATTGATTGTCTAGCAAGGATGATCACAACTACTGTTAGTTCCTCTTACCCAACTGTCTTCGATGACTTGGTTTTTCTATATACGGAATTGTCGATCGACGTTGTTGTTGGTCGGACTTTATGTCCTATATCGAGTGATTGTTCGAGAATTTGTTGCTTTCCAATAATGTTAAAGAGGATGAGAGAACTGTAAAAGGCGCGATCTTCTTCAATATTTCGTAGTAATAAGCCAGAATTTTAAACGGAAGCAAAATGCTTAGGGACCCATGAGTGATGAAATTTGCGCCAACAATTCAAGTAGCAGTCGTATGGCTATCTATTGATATCTCAGAACATTCGTAACTTGGTTGCGAAACAAAGGTCAAAACGGCTAATACAGTAGGATGATATTAAGTTAGATTTACTATATTAATGGCACACAGCTAAACAATATTCACGTGCTTTTCGAAGTAAATTTTTAAGGAAACGCAAATAGATGTGTGCTATTCAGGAGACAGTTCGTATAAAACCCATAAAGTCCTAGATCCTTACGTCTTATTTAGATGAAGAAAGGACATGAGAAAATTTTACACTTGGTTCAGACGGCAATTCAAAGTGGATGCATTTCGGAAATGTGCCACCGCTATGAACATTTTAAACTCCTCAATTTCCCTCTTACCTATTCTGAATCTTGGCAGAAGGATGCCATATTTTGAGTTCAGGTTGTGAGATCGAAATTTTCTCTTTTTCTTATTATTCAACTTATATTTCGCTAATATGTTCTTACCTCCCTCCATGTAGGAAACTGATGTCTTATGTAGATATTTGTAATGGATCAACTATAAATCTAATTAACTTCCTGTTCTAAATTATGCTACTTCTCTCTTGACTACTTTGTCTGTAAAAATAAATGGTACTGGCTGCAATAATGATCAGAACAGCGCTGGTTGGACTATCATTTACAAATGGCCAGAGGAAGTTTGTTATCTTTCCTTTGTATGTTATCTTTCGACCGATAACATAATTGGCTCTCGAAGCAATTATTCCAATCATGGTACCCTCACTATGTGGTAGTTACAAAACAAGTATAAGTTCATTGTACTGGGTGTCGGACAGCTGCTTCGTAGCACCAGAAGTAAATAGACACATCTACAGACCGGATGGAGCAACATGCTTGAACATGCACAATGCGACACATTTCATCTACTGTCCGTCCAGTCCGACGCGATTGAGCCCTCATTATCTGTGAGTGCACTTCATCGAGATGCCTCGCTTCAGTGACTTTAGATCCAGGGTTATTCTTTCTGTTTACTGGATAGGTTGTACAAAGCAATGGCGTGATATTATTGTAAAACGACTGGAACAGCAAGTCAGCTTATGAAAGCGCTGTCACTCAATCATCATTGACCAAAAAGAGAAATAACGTAGCTGACTTCCATTTGCACCAATCCCAACCGATCTAAGCGCATATTGATATATAGATGCATCTTAATAAATCCATTGCCATATTTTCTCTAAGAGGTATTACTCAAAGCGGATAATTCTACCTAACCCTTTATAAATTATTTACATCGAAACAGTTAAGCATTTAAATCAACATTTCATGTTTTTAGGGGCGTGCGAAGATTATTGACGGTTTTTCGGTTTGTAATTTTCATTTGTTTTAATTTTAACCAACCTCTGCAAGAATCTGAGCTCAATTTTAAACACTAGCGTAATTGCATTAAATGTTATTGTTTTCCGTCATTTTTATTGTCATTGCGCTGTAGTAATTGGTGTTTTATACAACCAATTTTTGTAAAAAAAAAAAACGTAACAATTAAATTTTCGTTTTTGAAGTCGAAAGAAAATAATATCGAATTTTTGCACAGTTTACCTTGCATGCGAAGAAAGCCGCCGGGGAAGCATCTAAGCAGGCACTAGAGGTGTCGAAGCAAGCAGCTGGTGTCAGCAAAAATACTTTCGAAGATCTGACATATGTGGGAAAATCAACGCTTGGGGATCTGACAAAGACAGCTAAAGAAGCAGCAACAAAAAAGGGGATAATCAAGATTGATGAGCATTCAGTGACGGTGACGCCCCAAGCTGGAACAGTAGGAACGCAAATTGCCACACAGAAACAAATACACCACAGCGGCAACAACTTCTTTTCGTCCATTGGTACAGACTTTAACGGCTTGGCATCATCAACCTCGACTATGTTTTCGGGCATGTTTGGTGGCAAGAGTAAGCTCTATTTGATTTATCATATTTTGTTAAAGTTTCAAACCATTAAATTAATTGTTTACAGGAAATCAACAAAAACAACAACATCAACAACAGCAAGCAAAACCGACGGGAAGTGGTGTCTCAACGCAGAAATCCAAGACCGGCATCAATTTTGATCCATTTCCGAGCCGCAAGGGTCTCGTCGAGCGCACGCCTCTAATAAAACACGCAGGTCCAAGACAAACACAAGAGGAGCTCACACGACAACAAAACCAGGAACGTTCACACAGCAATGCCGAGAATCAGTCATTTCTTAAGGATGTTACCATTCAAGTCATGGCAGGCGAGGGCGTTGGTTGGTTAAAATTGAATCGGTTCAGGAAACTTATGGAAGACGAATCCTACCGCACGCTTGTGCTTGGCAAGCTCAATAAGACGTTGGACAAAAAGATTGCACCCGATGATCATATCGACGATGTGGTACGTTGCATACAGAGTACGTCACCGAAGAGACTATTTAAACTGTCTGCGCTTACTTATTTCAGTGCGTCGCGAAACCGGTGTGGAAGGGCATGTTAAAGTGCCTACAAGCGGTAGCCGCTGGTCTAGACGTAACCTTTTCCAATTTCGGTCTAGGTGGCATGGCTTCCGTCTTCCAAATGATGGAGGTCGCACATACACACTATTGGAGCAAAGAGATCAACGACGGTAGCGACATGTCATCAAGTTTGCTTTCTAGCCATGCTGCTAGTCCAATGGGCAGCCGGGAGAATTTGCGCTCGCCTTCCAGTCCCAATGGCTCGCACTCGGGCCTAGGAAGCGAGTGGACTTCGCCTCAGGAATCCCGGAAAAGCTCGACGCATACCGAACGATCGGTTCCTCCAACTACCGCCGTAATGCCGGCAGTGGCGCGGCGTCTTTCATCGGCCGACAGCCAAGATGGACAGTCGACAACGGAAATGTTCAAAGATATGTTGTCCCAGAAGCGAAGTGCCTTAAAAAGTATGCTTACGTCGTTTGATTCCGATGTAAGTTATTCAAAAACACATCAATTTTTATTTTGTATTGTAGTTCAACGAACTGAGTTCAGTAGTTCAGTTAAGCCATTTGCGCAGATTTAAATACGTCTGAAATTAATTTTCCTACGCCTGCTTACGCCTATGTGCACATATGTACATAAAGTGTATCATCTTTCGTGGTTAGCAAGAACTTAAACATATTCAATGCACATGTTCATACCGACTCATACCTGTAGCTACATCTACACATACATACATACATATGTAAATGATTATATATATCTATATACAATTATGTATACTCGTAGAATACATACATATTTGTCAAAGCGATATCGAATTCTGTTCTTTTAATGGACTGTATATCTATACATATTCAGTTGTTCGAATGCTTTGCACTAGCGATTTCCGCTGGGATTGAGTTAGCCAATTTATTGTATTGATTTTTTTTGTTGTTTTTCTGAGTATTTGAAAAAATCTGTCAAATTTGGATATTTAGTGTCCTCTTCAAATAGGTAGTATTTAATTAACGTGCTAGCCCCTCCCTGAGGCTCCTCCTTTCTGAGTGTTACATTGAAAAAGTTTTTGTTTTTGTTATAGCAATTTATTATAGCAATCTATTACGTGCAGGATGTGATTCGTCGAACATTTTCTGCACCTCAGCCAATTCTGCTTCACAACGGACACTAACACGATCTTTCATAGAGGTGAGTTGATGCTCGAATTCGTGTTTATCGCGCCTCAACAAAGTGCGCTTCATATGTCCAGTCTCCAGTTGGGTTTCGAGTGTTTCAATCTTTTTGTAGGAATTGCCACGTGCCATCTCTAAATCGTCTTTAGGCTGTTGCGCTCCACGAAGTGCCTCTTTGCGCAATGTCTCTAATGATATGTCCATACGCTGCTAAGCTTGTTCTAACAGCTGTTGTTTTACTTGCTCCACTTTTTCATAGACGTCAGCAAGCTTCTCTTCTAGTTGCTTTTTTAGTGCCACTAGCTGGATCTCGTCGTGCTCGTGTTGTGTCTGCAATCGTTGATTTGTATACTCCAATTCACGTACCACACGTTCATATTTCAGCTCATAATCATCATTGATATGCCATTCATGCACTGATATGCCATTGGAATCAGATTTTGCACAACTTAACTCCATCTCTAGCTTTTTCGTCGTCTCTTGCAGGCCATTGATTTTGGCCTCTGCGTCGGCGAGCTCTTTTTCAAACTTAAGTCGTTGGCTTCCAAACGTTCAAAGGCTATGTACGCCGTAGAGCGTTCCTCCCCCAAGTCGACACGCATTTCGGAATGCTTTGCATCCAGCTTCTGAAATCGTTCCAGATTGGAAACTGCTGTCAGAAGTTTTTCATTTTTGCGTTGCTGAACAATGCTAGATAGAATCTAGCCAAGTTTTGTTGCTTGGCCCACAATTCCATCCATCTTTACAACGCCACATTCTATGATTCTGCCAAACAAGTCTCCTCCAATTATCATGTCGATTCTTTCCGATTTGTTGAACATGGGATCTGCTATTACGTAGTTACTCCATTTTTGTAGATCATATTCGAAAGACTGATCTGGTTGCGCACTAGTCAGCGATGGTAAAATAATTGCGTCGACTTCTTCCACAAAGTGGCTCATAAATCGTGGTTTTATTTTAATTTTCACTTTGTAGTTAGATTCACCAACCACCGCTTCACCAAGTCCATGAATTTTCGTTTTTATTCGTGGAACTTGTAATATTTGTGAAGCTTCTGTAGATATGGCGGTAATTTGAGAGCCCTGACCTATAAGAGCTCTGAGTAACATATACTCGCCATTTGCTGATTTTACTTTTATTTGTGCAGTTGCCAGAATTATAGCCGCAGATTGGTTAGTTGAAGCCATGGCATTTCTTCTATTGCCATTCATCAACTGCTCTCCATGCACTAAATCGCTTCTTTTTCGTTATCCGGATGCTTCATTATGTGCAAAAATCCAACCTTGTCCATTAAAACATCGGCTTCAACGTCTTCTAAACTTGCTATTTCATTCGCATATAGCAATTGAAGCTCATCGACCCTTTTATCAATGAGGTCAGTTTTCGATTTTCCAACATTCGAAAAGTTTTCTTCTTCAAAATATTTTATGAGATTAGCAGTTCGTCTTTTGAAGCTGCTTAATTTAAACTCATTATTCTTAAAACCGGGTCCATCCGCAGTTGAATTAGTTGACTTATTTACGGCACTGTCTTCAAGCTCTGAATTTTGTTTCGTTATCTCCAACTCCACAAAATCGTCGTCAAGTGCTTTGTTCAACACCAACATAATTTTACCATATTTTTCTATCGTGCTTGCATACATGTCGTTTGTGAAATAGTCATCTGAGCCCATCCCATCCGCCATTAGCTTAATGTGGTTAGCTTCTAGGTCTTTTTTATAATTTTTAAGACACTTTATAATTTCAGGGCATGAGCTTTTCCGGACATCTTTCGCACTGATTCGGTTGTAAAGCTGCAAAAATTTTTTCTGCAGTTTCCTTCTGAGCGTCAATTACTTGCGCTCTATTTATTCCTATTTTAGCACTTTTCTTTCACTGAACACACACAAGTAAACTATACGAGGTTGTTTTTAGTCGCCTGGTTGACTGCTATGCCTCAACTCACAGCGGGATAAAGTTTAACTTGTACTGTTCACCGTGAATTTAAAAATGCACGGACTTGCTAATACGCTCAAAACTATTTTTTTTTCACTTTATTTTGGTGTTGTTATGTTTTGTTTTTCCACTTTACTTGGTGTTTCTAGCCCCAAGAACGCATAGTCTGTTGTTTAGCCTCAGACACGCTAGTTCCACAAACACTTTTTGTTTTGTTTTTCCACTTAACTTATTGTTTTTAGCCCCAAGAACGCCTAGTCTGCTGTTTAGCCTCAAACACGCTTTTTATTTACATACCTAGATTTTCAAGGCTCTAAAGGATGTAAATGTTTTCTTTTGATTTTGTTCTCTTTTTCAAAAAAATCGTTTTTAAAAATCTCGGCTCGATTGACCAAAATGTACTAAGACATAAGCCGTTTGAGTAGTTGTAAGATACTGTTTTATTATTTCTAAAATACATGCTTATATAATATTTTTTATGCTATGCTAAACATTACGTGGGTCTATAGCTATCTATATCTGCGCCGCGTTGTCCATATCAGTATATGGCGATGTGTATCCGCTGGGGTCTTTTGTTTCATCAACAGATAGCAGTTTATGTTCGTTTTGTACATATATCTAACAGCAGCTCAGAGATTTATGGCTGCTCAGAATATGCTTCGCTTAAGTGGACTGTATGTTCGTTTTGTGTGTGGAAACATTTTGTTTCTAATTATAATCTGAGTATTTCTCATCACTAGTCAGTTTGATTTGCTATCGCTGGGAACCGCAGTTTTATGACCCAAACAGTCAAACGAAACAAGCAAGCATATCACTGTAGACATGCCTCGCTTTATCAGCCTCAGATACTGCACCGACCACACTGAAAGACTTTATGTTCAAGCGTGAACAGTTATACATATTAGTTCATTTCATATAAGTTCATTTTGTGTATTTTACTTAAATTCTTATAAAATATTTATTTGATTTATTTATTTATTATACAAAAACATTTTCTTGTGGTTTAGTTTAGCTTGAAACGAAATCGGTCCAAATAGAAATGTATACTATGGGTTACATTCGATTGCAGCGCTCTTAAGAAAGAATTTTGGAAATCGACACAGTAGTTTAGCTTCCTCCGATGTTGACCAAACCTAACACGATTACTTTTCCCGATCCCATTAACATGTGTAATAAATTTCGTCCCCGTACCTCAGATGGATGCAAAGATATGTAAAATTTTGTTTATCTTACGAACGGTTGTTAGTTATATCGTTAAGACTAACGGTGAATAGCTAGTCAATCGTTAGTACATATATACTTTGAATTATCGGCAGAACAACTGGCAACTCATGTATGTATATATTTATATATGTTGTATATATTTGTATTACAAAAAAAAAAAAAAAAAAAAATTTACTTGTGCCACACATTTATGTATGTAAGTACTTATGTATATACATAAGTCTATTGTACAATGCAATTAATCACCCCTTGCATTCACAATCCTTTCATGAATTTGATCAAATCAATATTTAATTTTTAGCTGTATACCCATGTATGTACATAGCTGAAATCGCTTTAAGGCCGGCTAATTATTTATCATAGTAATAGCTTTTGCACGTGTCCAACTAGAATTGCAAATTTCCATACCCAGAATATATGTATGCATGTAAGTTCCACATACATATATATGTACATACGTAGTCCTATATCCCGCTTTGCAAATGTTTAAACACAAATAAAGGAATGTACATACATATGTATGTACATATGTACACATGTATAGAATTATAACACAAGAATACATAGCAATATATACATGCATACATATGTATAAATGTACATAAAAAAATTGGAAACCTAATAAACAGGGCCCCTCAATGGGCTTTAACAATAATTTTATGCGATTATTTGGAAACTGATACAAAAAGTATCTACTCTCCTTTCTATTTCGTATGTCTCCGTGTCTATTTGAATGCAAAGGCTGCCGGCTCTACGGGTGCTTTCTCTATGGTCAGTGATCTACTTCCGGCCGGTAGTCTGAGCGCACGCATGCCCAGCAGCTGTCGCTCAGTTGTTTCAGATACAGAATACGAAAATGTAAGTACCTGTATTTCTGTATCAGGATAACGAATGCACAAATATTTTTGCGATTGCTGATATTGTGCGGCTAGTTGATTTTCCCGACCCAGGCATATGTACATACATACGTACATACATACATACATATGCTATAAAAACTTGACGATAGGAAGAAATTCATTTGATATTTGGAATAGCACGATGCGCACATCATACATGGCTATTTGTGGAAAATATGTTTTCCTGTCAAGTTCTAAGCGACTATACTACAGATGTATTACCATATATACATAATTCCTCTCAATCTGCTTTCTCTCTCTTTCGATTTTTTTTCGCCCATCTTTCTCATTTTTTGTTTCTGTAGACCACCACTTCAAAGGACTCAAAGAAAAGCGGTAATCTGTGGTCCGGAAAATCGACCCTAAGCGCTGGATTTCGCTACACTGGTGGTCATCTGATAAATACCTCATCCTCACCTTCGCCCGATAGTCCACGTGTGTATATTTTTGAAGGTCTGTTAAGCAAGGATCGTCTAAATCTTTGGAATCAAATGCAATTTTGGGAGGACGCATTCCTCGATGCGGTTAGTCAAGAACGGGACATGATCGGCATGGATCAGGTAAGTTTGAAGAAACACAAATAGAAACTGAGAATTATATAATATCATAATTTTGCAAAAGTAAATACGTTAAGACGGAACAACTGACTTAACTTTTAGCTATTATCTTCAAAATTTCCAATGCCAAGTGCGAACTGTTCCCGTTTCATTTAAAAAAAACAATTCTTCACAAAACTTTGTGGTCGTATCATGCACCTTATAACTTGGCCAATTGAAACTGTTTTCTAAATCGACACTCTCGCGACATACAAACTCAAGGTTTCCCTCTTTAGTATAACAGTAAAATAGATATTGAGATATAATTAAAAATTTATTTATTATCTTCAGGGACCTATTGAAATGATGGAACGATACAAATCGTTAAGTGAGTCAGAGCGAAAGCGTCTGGAACACGACGAAGATCGATTGCTATCGACAATGCTCTACAATCTCACTGCAATTCTGGTAATGCTTAACGTCCCCAAGGATGAGATCAGGCGTAAAATCCGACGTTTGCTGGGCAAGAGTCACATCGGCCTTGTCTATTCGCAAGAGGTGCACAATGTGGTTGATCAAATTAATAATTTGGTATGTAAACCAACAAAAATTAACCCAAGTTTTTTAAATTATAATTGTTTTTTACATTTAGAACGGCAACGACATTGATTTGAAACCGCTTGGTTCGAGACTTCTGCATCGTCAGAGTTTCACCGTGCACCAGGGCATTGATGTTAACGGACCACTCCGTTTTATGGAGGTGCGGGACGATGGTCTCGTGCTGCGCTCAATGGACGGCACGATCGTCGAGCGTTGGTGGTACGAACGACTAGTAAATATGACCTATTCGCCAAAGACAAAGTTGCTCTGTCTATGGCGTCGCAACGGCGGCCAGACTCAACTGCACAAATATTACACACGCAAGGTGAATAATTAGTAATAAATTAGAAAAACAAAGCTTAAATACTCTTCACACTTGAAACGAAAGTAGTGCATTTTGAATTGACAAGTTTTCTCATTAGCAAAAATTTTTCGAATGTAAATTCGTTAAGGTGGTCGCTTTCGCAAGAGTATCTGGATTTGAATTCTCACTAAACATTTTAATTTCTCATTTTCAAATTAATTTAATCGCGGATTTCCATCGAATTGAGTTATGCCTAATTTCTTTCCTGGTAGAAGTCGTCAAAAGAGTCTTTTTTAATCCTACCATGACACTGTGCAAGGCAGGTCGCTTCCTTTTGGAAAATTTACAATGTTTTAGGCAGCTAACTAAGGATAGGTTTGTGGCGGAATCCGAATCAATTTCCTCCATAGCTTTATTTTATGCCTCTTTGTGAACAGAAGTTCCTTCTTTACAATGAAAAATTTGTGCATAATCTTACTTATAAAAAATGACTTTGAGGTAATTAAATCTAATATCTAATTAATCTTATATCGTAATTCTGTCTGCGAAATGGAAAAGTGTATTGAATCTGTCATGAACCAACTGGAGGTTGGATTCACTTTAAAAACTTCTACAGTGACTTGTAACTACTTAAAAAAAATATTGGAATTATGGAATTTTTTACGAACCTCTTCAGCATTACTGATAAAAGACAATGCGAGACGTGATGGAGTTCAACAGTTGCACAGCGTATTTTTTATGTTCTCGACACAATATAAAAATAGTTGCCTAAGTATTCTTTCACTTGCAAACATTGAGATACAAATTGAATAACTTACGAACTCATTTAAGCGTTTATATCATTTATAAAGCTAAACGAAATCGAAAAGCAAGACTATGGCAAATGAAAAATATTGAGCTATTGAAACAAATTTGGATAAAGAAGAGCAACGCTCCATTCGATATTGTCGATAAAGTTTATTTAAACAGTTCTATCGTAGTATTAATATTATTAGGATGAACAATAATGATAAGCTAGCTGAAATGAAATCCTATGCATATGACTGTATTGTATTCTCAGATAACATAGAAGGTAACACTTTTAGTGTCATCAAAACCTACTGTGTAGTTTTATTCCATAAACACTTAAAAAAATTAAACCGACTTCAAAGAAAAAGGCCTTAAAACAGTCAATAAAGAAAGAAAAAACTCAATTACAGACTTAATTCAAAATACATAATACTTGTTTTAGGCAACCTACTGATCTGTTTAAAGTATGTGCGGAACACATAATTCGGATAATTTGGATAAGTAATTAACAATGCATTTGTAGGCACAAATTAATATGAAAGACCAAACGTAGTTGTGTCATTTTTCCTTGGATTTAGCTCGTATAAAAGCGTATGCAATCACCCGCTGCAGTTGCCTGACATCTACCTACTACTTATTTTGCTTGGCACCGACTTCAAAAAGATCAGTTGGTTGCACATATATAGTTATTAATATTATTATATATATTTTTTTGAATAAAATCTGTCTTTCTTTTAGTTCTTCGCTTTTTAGTGACTGTTTTTAGAGCCCTTTTTGTTTTAAAGCCGCTTTAATTTTTTTTTTTTAGAAATGTTTATATATACATATACTAGCTTATCCGCGACTTCGTCCGCGGATCTTCCGATAGAAAGTAGCATATCTAATTACTTTTCTTATTTTGCCTCATTTGTGAAACTATACGGGGGTGGTGTACCGCCCCTCTAATTTTGATCAAACTTAACCCGTTTACTTCTCATGATCCTCTTAACATGTATACCAAATTAAATCTCTGTACCTTAAATGGATATGACAAATTTTGATTATCGCTAATAGGGGTGGTGGGGCAACGCCCCCTCCGATTTTGTCCAAACTTAACAGGTTGACTTCTCCTCATCCTCTTAACATGTATACCAAATTTCATTTCTGTACCTTAAATGGATGCAAAGATATGAAAAATTTTGATTATCGCTTATATGGGGGGGTGGCGCAACGCCCCCTCCGATTTTGTCCAAACTTAACCGGTTGACTTCTCCTCATCCTCTTAACATGTATGCCTAATTTAATCTCTGTACCTTAAATGGATGCAAAGATATGAAAAATTTTGATTATCGCTTATATGGGGGGGGGGGGGTGTTGGGTGGTGCAACGCCCCTCTGATTTTGTCCAAACTTAACAGGTTGACTTCTCCTCATCCTCTTAACATGTATACCAAATTTCATCTCTGTACCTTTGATGGATGCAAAGATATGACAAATTTTAAATATCGCTTATATGGGGGGCGGGGCAACGCCCTCTCCGATTTTGTCAAAACATAGCCTATGTTCATTTTCATCATCCCATCTTTCTCTATTCCAAAATTCAGACGAATTGGTTGAGCGGTTTAGCCGAAAGAGAGGAACATCCATACATACGTCCATACAAACTTTCGCATTTATAATAGTAGGATTCTTTTTTGGGGAGTGGGGTATCGGCCTCCGATTTTGAACAAACTTAGGATGTGATTTTATTTCCCTCCGATCCTATTAACATATATACCTAACTTTATGCCAGTACCTCCAATAGATGCAAAAATATGTTGAGTTTTGTGTCGCTTATATAGGGGGTGGGGCATCGCTCCTTCTAACTTTGATCAAACTTAACCAATTGACATTTACACCAAATTTTATCAATGTACATCATATCGATGCAAACATATATTGAATTTTGTTTATCGATTATACAGGGGGAGGGGCGTCTCCCATCCGATTTTGACCGAAACTTAACAGGATTACTTCTCCCGTTCCCATTTACATGTGTACCAAAGTTAATCACTGTATCTCAAATCTGTGCAAAGATATGTTGAATTTTGTTTTTTGCTTATATGGGAGGCGGGACATCGCTCACTCCGATTTTGACCCTTATGGAATAATTTATTAAGATTGACTCAAAGTATGCTAAATTCAGCGTTTCTCTCAAAAGACCGGAAATCCGTGTGGGCGTCCCCTCTTTTAGCGGTCTGATTTGGACCCTTATGGAATATTTTTATTAAGATTGACTCAAAGTATGCTAAGTTCAGCGTTTCGCTCAAAAAAACAGAAATGTGGGACAGATTTGTATTGGCGGCTACTTTTTTTAGTGGTTTCATCTGGGTCAAAATGGATTATTGTAAGGATTAATGTAAGTTAGATGAAATTTGGTATTTCTAACAAAATTAACCACATCGATAAAATTTGTTCATACAAGAACTCTGAATGAGGTGCCGGCTTAACTTTACTTTTTACCCTATGGGTACAGGGTATAATCGGAGTTGAGGAAATTTTGGCTTTTCTTCTTAGATATAGCAATTTAAAGTTTTGAATAGGCTTCAGTTTTACTACGATATTTTATATGGTGCCAAAGTAGGTTATATATAATTGTTAATATTATGTCTTGCCTTGTAATTAGGCTCTGTACCGAAGATACAAGAGTCTATTGGTTTTGTGCAAATGTATGTAATAGGAAGAAATAATGGTCGGAGACCCCCCAAAGTTACCCCCATCATGGTCAGGAGTGATAGAGAAGTCGATATAGGCATGGCCGTCTGTCTGTCTGTATGAACGAAAGGATCTCGGAAACGGTAATAGATAGAGACTTCGTGTTTTTTTGCATTCGACTAGGACTTCTCCGGGATTTTTAAAGTTTATTTTAAAATGTTGCCCCTCCAACTCAAAATTTATTCAAATATGAAAGCTTCATCTTTTATAGTCTCCAAGTTACTTTATACATAGGTAGACAGACGAACATATCCATATCGACTTTACTTTGTGTAGCTGGGCTATCTCTTTTAGTGGTTAAATTTAGAGACTCTAATGAAACATTTTATTAGATTTGACGCGAAATACCCAAGATATGCTCCGGAGTTTCGTCATCCTCCAGACAAAATCTACAAGGGTTATCACTTTCGATTCCGATTTTACACAAGTGTCTCCTAAGTCTACATGGTCCAGTCAGGAAGCCCGAAATCATTCTTAGATCTCCTCTTGTTGTAAGGGTCTAACAGCTTTTTGCTCTGTTTTAATCCTTCTTATTTTTCCCAGAAAAAGTCTATTGCTTTCTTTTCTTCCTCTTTTATTAGGATTCTCATTGTTCCTGGTCCGAGCCGGCAGAAAGGCCATGAAAGGGGACGCTTCTTGCTCGTTTCCTGGTATGCCGGGTACTCCGGGTACCTAGTACAGAGTAATCTTATTGAATTTTCCTAGGTTGTTTAATTTACATTCCATGACCAGTTTGGATTTGATCACAGGCGAACTTACTGCTTTAATAGCCGCCTGGCTATCGGAGAAGATAGCGATGTTTTCGTTCTTGTACCCCCTATTTAAATTGAATTGAGCACATCTTTCTATTGCATATATTTCTGCCTGAAAAATACTAGTGAAATTCCCTAGTGATTCGAAGTATTTAGTGCGAGGTCCGAAGACTCCTTTTTTTTTATTTTATTTTTTTTATTTGTGTATTTAATTTGCAATCAGTCCAAATATAAGAACTATAATCAAATTTGATAGTAACCTAATGTATTAACAATAACTAACTAAATATTTTAAATTATATGACATATAATTTAAAATGATTTGAAATAAAAGAAAGAATTTATTGTTAATTAAATAGTGCGGTGCGGATTATGATGACCGGTTTGGCAGATCCAAAGAGTGGATTCTTTTGAGTCTGCGCGGAATATTTAAGTTTATAAGGTCAGAAACCAGATCGTTTGGATGCAGGTTCAGTCTTCCAAGATAGTTGTAGCTGAAACGAGCAATTTCTTCTACAACCGTTGGGATTCCAAGATCACTGTGTATATTATCATTTCGAATGTACCATGGTGCGCCAGTGATCTTTCGGAGTGTAATATTTTGATATCTCTGCAAAATATTTATATTGGACCTAGCTGCAGTTTCCGACAGCTGTATTCCATATGTGCACACTGGTTTAAGGATTGCTTTGTAAAGCCTTATTTTGTTATCAAGACTGAGTTTTGAACGAGGATCAAGTAACCAGAACATGCGCTGCGTTTTAATGTTTAGTTGTTTTCTTTTAGCCGTTATGTGATTTTTCCAAGTTAGTCGCTTGTCTAATATCACGCCTAGATATTTTATAGCGTTGCACAAAGGAATAAACAAATTATTAAACCTGATTCGGGAACTATACGTTGCAATTGAAGTTTTAACAGACGTGTTGCCTCAATGATAGAATTGGCTCGAGCAATTATTGCTGTATCATCTGCATATGTAGCAATTTTTACTTCATTGCAATTTGCACCAGGTAAATCAGCAGTATACAGCGTGTAAAGCAATGGTCCTAGTACACTGCCTTGAGGAACTCCAGAGCGTATACATTTGATGGAAGAGTGAGTATCTTCGGATTTTACATAAAAATGTCTGTCCGTTAAATATGATCGAAGAAAATAGAAATGTGGTGCAGGCAATAAATGCTTAATCTTAAAGAGAAGTCCATTGTGCCAAACGCGATCGAACGCTTGCTTAACATCGAGAAATACTGCAGAACAGTATTGTTTGCATTCAAATGCTGTAAGTATTTCTGCTACAATATGATGAATTTGTTCCGGTATGCCATGCCTTTGCCGAAATCCGAACTGATGATCTGGAAGTATGACACCATCAAGCAGTGGAAACATTCTTCAAGCAAATATTCTTTCAAATATTTTCGAAAATATTCCCAGAAGGCTAATTGGTCGGTATGATGATGCTTCATTTTTAGGTTTGCCAGGCTTTGAAATTAGTATTATTTCTGCACATTTCCATTGACTAGGAAAATAGCTAAGCCTAAAGCAAACATTGTATATGAGGACAAGCAGAAGATGAACTTTTATTGGGAGGGCTTTTATACTTAGTTAGTTAGTTAACTGGACGTCAACCGTTTGCCGGTCATGGCCGCGTCCAGGAAAGCGCGCCAGCCTCCATAATCTTGTGCGCGCTGGCGCCAGTCGTTCTGAATGTCAAGTACAGAGAGATCTCTCCATACCTGATCATTCCATCGAGTGCCCGGTCGTCCTCTATGTCGGCGTCCACCAATCAAGTTTGGGACCCCCATGTAAACCATGCGTACTGGAGCTCTTTCATTCATTCGAATGAGGTGCCCAGCCCAGTGCAGCCGCTGGAATCTTATGCGCTGGACTATGTCAACCTCATCGAATAGCTCGTACAGCTCGCGGTTCATACGGGACCTGAACTCGTCGCCGACTCTAATAGGACCGAAAATGCTGCGAAGAATCTTCCTCTCGAAGACTTCCAACGCTGTCTCGTCCGACTTAATCACGGTCCATGCCTCTGCGCCATACAGTAGGACCGGGAGTATCAGCGTCTTATATATCTTTATTTTCGTCCGTCGAGAGAGGGCTTTACTTCTCATTTGCTCAGCCCAAAAAAGCATCGGTTTGCAAGCGTGATTCTTCGCCTGATCTCCAGGCTGACGTTGTTGTTGCTGGTTATCTCTGTTCCGAGATAAACGAAGTATTCTATAACACTGAAGTTGAAATTCTCCATCGTCACTGACCGTCCAAGACGCATTGACGGAGTGCGAGAAGACACCATGTACTTCGTCTTGTCCTCGTTCACCGCTAGACCCATGAGCCGAGACTGTTTTTCAATCTCCGAGAACGCCTTGCTGACTCGCCTTTCCTGCGTACCGATGATATCGATGTCATCGGCGTAAGCGAGCAGCATCACTTCCTTTTGGAAGATCGAGCCCGACATACTCTGTATGTACGGGCATTGGCGTAGGATGTATTCCATCAGGAGATTGAAAAAATCGCACGATAGAGCATCGCCCTGCCTGAAACCTCTCTTGGTATCAAAGGGGTCGGAGAGGTTTTTCCCACCCTGACAACGCTTTGTCTGTTAGATAGCGTCGCCATGCAAAGACGGACAATCTTTGCCGGGATACCTAGTGCAGACAGGGCGTCGAAGAACTTCGATCGTATCGGCGTGTCGAAAGCGACTTTATAATCGACAAATAGGTGGTGAGTGTCTTTGTTGAACTCACGGGTCTTTTCCAAGATTTGGCGTAATGTGAATATTCGGTCACTGGTCGAACTTTTTGGTCTGAAGCCACACTGATATCGTCCTATCAGTGAGTCGGTATATTGCTTCAACCTATTACACAATTCGCCCGACAGAGTCTTATATCCAATGGAAAGGAGACTTATGCCGCGGTAGTTGGCGCAAACATCGGGGTCTCCTTTCTTAAAGATAGGACAGAGAACACTGAGATTCCAGACATTGGGTATGCATTCATCGGACCATATTTTGCATAAAAGTTGGAGCATACTCCTAACCAACTCTTCGCCGCCGGTCTTAAATAACTCAGCTGGCAGCCCATCAGAGCCTGCCGCTTTGTTATTTTTCAGCTTTTTAATAACTGAATCGACCTCGGTCTAGTCCGGTGGCTCTACAATAGGTCCATCATTAACTGGTGGTTCCGGTGTCATTTCTCTTTCGGCGGTATTGTGCGCTTCATCGCCTCCGAGTAGGTTGGAGAAATGACTCCTCCATAATCTCAGTGATTCCTGTTCATCCGTTACCAGATTTCCATTCTCATCCCTACAGAAAGTTACTTCGGGCTTAAAACCTTCAGTCAGACGCTTGACCTTTTGGTAGAATTTTCGAGCTTCATTTCTGTTACGCAACATCTCAACATCCTCAAACTCCGCCTTTCTTGCTCCTTTTTCTTGCGTCTGAAAAGGCGTTTCTCCTCTCTCTGTTTCTCTCGATATCGCTCTGTAACAGCTCACGTTGCTCCCGACTGCAGAGTTCGCTGATAGGAAGCGTTTTTCTCTGCAGTAGCATTGCGACACTCCTCGTCGTACCAAGAATTCTTCACAGGTTTTGTATAACCAATGATATCCTTAGAATCCCTATCCATGGAGCGGGTAATATATGTCCACTGCTCACGTATATCTCGAGAAGACGGAGAGGTTTCCCGGAGCAGTCGGGAGAGTGTGTTTGAGAAGGCTACGGCGGTCTGTTCTGATTGCAGCTTGCCGACGTCTAGCTTTCGTTGCATGTTAGAACGTGCGGCGTGCACTACGCTGAGCCTAGTGCGTACCTTGACTGCGATAGGATGGTGGTCCGAGTCAATGTTGGGACCATGTAACGTTCGCACGTTCAACACGCTCGATGCGTGCCTTCCGTCAATCAGAACATGATCAATTTGGTTGCGTGTTTTTTGATCAGAACTCAGCCATGTAGCCTTGTGGATGTTAAGATGTTGAAATCTGGTACTACTAACTACCATGTTCCGACCTGCGGCGAAGTCGATTAGCCTCTCTCCATTATTGGAGGTAGTGTCGTGAAGGTTAAATTTTCCGACGGTTGGGCCAAAGATTCCTTCCTTCCCAATCTTGGTGTTGAAATCGCCAAGCACGATTTTGACATCGTGTTTGGGACAGCGCTCGTACAGGCGTTCCAAGCGCTCATAGAACTCATCTTTAACATCGTCGTCTTTCTCTTCCGTTGGGGCGTGCGCACAAATCAGGCTAATATAAAAATATTTAGCCTTGATGAGTATCGCGGCTAGACGCTCGTCAACAGGTGTGAACCTAGAGACGAGGCCACGTAGTTTCCTACTCACCACGAAACCACATCCAAATTCGTGCATACTCGCATGGCAGCTGTAGTAGATGTCACAGGATGATTGTTTAGAGCAACCCTGCCCTATCCATCGGATTTCTTGGATTGCGGTGATGTCAGCCTTGCATTTTTCGAGGACATCAACCAGCTGGATATTTGCACCATCCCAATTAAGGGTGCGGACATTCCAGGTGCATATCCGAAAATCGTGATCCTTATAGGGGTCCTTTCGAGGCTTCCTTTTAGTTTTCATTGGGGGTTTTTTTTTAAAGTGGCGGGTCCCAGGCCCAGCGCACCAACCGCTTTTTAAAGGAGAGGAGGCCCATTCGCCTTCTCACGTTAGCTCACCCCTGAACGGATGTTCAGAGGCTACCCAGGAGATACGTGTCCCAACGGACGTGTGAGTTGCTTGGACCATTTGGCACAAGAATCATTGTTGGCCATTCCCAGGTGAATGGCAGTCAACAACTTTTTACACAATGTGCACTTGAGCAAACGATCCCAATCTCCTTTTATAGTAGTCACATCAATTCCATCATATCCTTTAGATTTTTTTGGATCAAGGCTTTTTCTTCTTCCTCAGCACGACTACACAATGAAAAGTGTGTAAATTGTTGTTCGAGATGCGAAGCAAACGCTTCAGCCTCTTCTTTATTGCTGTGACACCACTCTCCACCTATGTTCTTAACAGGAATAATTCGCCTAGCAGGACGTTTCAAATATTTTGTAGCATTCCACAGATTGTAGTCTGGTCCGTTTGGTTCCACATTTTGAAGAAAGTCTCCAGTTCTACCTATTTTGACTTAAGCTTTTTTGAAATTCTGTTGAAGACACTATTGTCTCTAGGACAATGTGTTTGTTGCCATATACGCCGCAGTCTTCTTTTTTCGGAAAGTAGATCTCTTATTTCACTGGAATACAAAGAATAGTTTGTGTAAGAGGGATACTTTGATTCTCTTCGAACTGGGGTACCTATGTCAACAGCTTCATGGATTTTTTTGTTTAGCCATTCAACTGTGTCATCTATATCTTGTCCGTTCCTTAGTTCCACGTTCAGATTTATTTCACCATCTAATCAGCAGCGGAACAATGTGAAGTCAGTATTTTTGCTTATTAAATTTCGATTACATATTTGTACGTCAACTGGAATGTTAACAAGGATGACTACAGCAGAATGATCAGAACACAGATCTGGAAAGTCACTTATTTGTAACCTTCTTCGGTCGATACCACTATGAACTGCTATGTCCAATAAATTGGATCTAATGGCCAATATGTAGGATTACTTGTGCTTAGAACAGAGTAATTTCTTGCGGTGATACATTTTAGTAACTCTCTTTGGGTTGGTAGCTCGTGCTCCCCCCATTGATTTTTGGCGTTAAAATCACCTCCTATTAAAAAGTTGTTCCCTAAATGATGAAACATATTTAAGAACATACCTTCAGAGACTTGATGCCGGGGTGGAAAATACGCAGCACCTATTTTTATATTACCAGTGATTGTTTGCATCTCAATAATGGTAATTTGCGCCCAGTCATGTACAATGGGTCTGCATAATGCAACTCGTATGTTACTTCTGACTACAATAGCAGATCCACCGCGGGCAGTACCGGCTGGATGATTTGGCGACACAACATCATAGCCCCGTATTTTAAAATGAGATCGTTCCGTAAAATGTGTCTCAGAAAGAAGAACAATATCTATATTCTGAGATTTTATGACATGCTCGATTTACAACCTGAAGTAAATTGGATATTTAGTCAACCAATTTATCGGTTCGTTTCATTTGACTTTCCATTAACCATTCAAGTCTCTGTAGTCTATCATTGAGGGTGTTGTCAACATTATGTGCCTCTCGATTCTCAGGAATTCTTTAAGTCGCAAGTCTCGCAATTGCAGCAAAGCTTGGACCGGTTGATGTTTGTTTATAAACATCCGCAGTAGTTGGTAAGCTATCACAACTAAATACAGTGCTGGCAGTATTTTGAATTTTTTGAGAATTTTTAGCTAAAGTAGAATGTGTTCGATTCAACGTAGCTTGATAAACTTCACATCCTTTGTATGAAGCCGTATGTGGTTTGTCGCAGTGAGCACACTTAGCAGGTGCAGTTTTTTCCTTTGTGCAGTCCTGAGACCTGTGTTGCAAAGCACATTTTACACATCGAAATGGTTTGGTGCAATAGCCCTTTGTATGGCCAAATTCTTGGCACCTGTGTAACGGAACACTGTTTTATTTGTTATTGTTTTTGTTTTAGTTTCTAGTTTTTATTGTCCACTAGTATTGTCCGCGAAAGATTGTCACATCTTTCTATTGCATATATTTCTGCCTGAAAGATACTTGTAAATTCCCCTAGTGGTTCGAAGTATTTAGTGCGTGGTCCGAAGACTCCCACTCCACTTCCTTCGTCTGTTAGGGAACCATCTGTGTACCAGCTAATTGCTCCTGGTTTGATTTTGTAGTTTAGCGTTATGTTTCCCATTCTTCTTTATTGCTAAATCCTACTTTAAATCTTCTAGTGAAGTGGTTCATTATGCCTAGGTTGTCACTAGGGTATTGCAGGAGTGGGTGGGCGTCTTTCATATTAACACTTGTTTGATTCCCGATACAGGTCTTCCTACTAGTGTTAATTCTTCCTACCCTAGCAATGGCTATGTCAGCCTGTTGTTGGATATGAAGATGAAGCGGCATTAGATTTAGTAGCACGTCTAATGCCACACTAGGACAGGTCCGCATTGCTCCTGTTATAGATATACAAGCTAACCTTTGGACTTTGTTCAGTTGCTTACTAGCTGTTGTCAATTTAATTCTGTCGGCCCAGACAATGGCACTATATGTTTTTATGGGTCTGACTATTGTGAAGTACATCCATTTCATTGTTTTGGGGGTACCCCCCCAATTCTTACTGGCAATGACTCTGCAAGTCATCATTGCCATAGAAGCTTTCCTCACTGCATGTTCTAAGTGAGTTTTTCATGTGGTACGCTTGTCAAATATTACTCCTAGGTATTTTACCTCCTTGGAGAATTCTATCAGCGTGCCATTCACCCATATTGGCTTGAGTAACTTCATCCTATACTTCCTAGAGAAAGGAACGATAGTAGTCTTAGATGGGTTAGAGCACCAAAATCTTGTGATGCTAATGCCCATCTTAATTTGATCACATAATAATAACTATGTCGTCCGCATAGCCTTGGCATATGATGCCATTATCTGTAAGAAGCTCTAATAGTTCATCCACCATGAGACACCACAGAAGAGGTGATGTTGAGTTCTGCGTTCTGTATTTTCAACATTTTGTACAACTCGTCGGGAGGTACATAGTAACGATGTGCATACTGGGGAATTCGTCCCCACTGCACGTCGTCATGGGTGTCTCTCATCCTAGGCACCACATCCTTCAGCCAGTTGGCCGAGCCCTGATCCTCACAATCGATCAGTATCAGACCCGCCCTAAAATGGATGCCATTGAACCCTAGCTGTTCTGATCAGTCTTGTATTATGGCAACCATGAGTGCTTCTTCCACCTTGCCTAGGTCTTCCCGGGATAGGATGATTTCCGGGTAGGTGCATGAAAGAACAGCAATTTTATTGCCCTTTCTAGGTCAGCAAAGCTAGGTCCATCCCTGCGGCTTTTAGTCGCCTTTTTAGTCCTTTTGGGCTCCGCCATGTTTGGGGGCGTAATTTGTGCTCTTTTCTTTGGCGCGTTGGTGCCTTCCACCTCTGTCACAGGCTGAGCCCTGTGTTCCAGTGCCCTTTCTCTGGCTACCTCTAGTCTAAAGCCCTTTTGCAGGTATCGGAGGTACCATTTGTACCCGGCCCCACTCAGTCCCCTTTTGAATGGGTCTACAGGCCGGGGTTATATTGCCCGGCCGCGTTCCCTCTGCTGTGACGCAGGTTGGACCGCCCTCAGGCTTTGGTCGCTAACAAGACCTTTGCTTATGGTAGCGGTTTCTGCCTGAGTCCTGGCTGGTCCTTGCTGCTCAGCAGGACGCTTGGGCGTTTCGTCGCCCCTTGTTGCGTTTTTCTTAGGCGTTGACCTGCCTGGAAGGTCCTCGTCTTTGACAGTATCGTCTAACCTGTCAGCGAGTTGTGTGGCGATATTGTCCCGCATTAATTTTTAATTTTGTTTTGAATCCATATAAGTTCCCACGAGTGTAGGGGTGCTGAGGTCCACCGTTACATATCCTCCCGTATCACGGCTAGGACTTACTGTGGTTCGGCTCGGTTTGGCCGTTCGCTATCAGTAACCTGCGACCCGTCTGGTTCCCCAAGCTAACGGGACCCGCAGAACAGTTCCTCAAATTCTGCGAGCAGATTTATACTTTTTATATATAGCGATTTTCTAAAAAAGGATTGCAAGGGATGCATCTTTTGAGTGAATGATATGTTTAATGAGTTAGCTCTAGATAGTTGCTTTCTAGTTTCAATTGGCATGGTATAGGATTCAAAAAGTCATTAATGTTAATGCAGCGTGATATAGAACTTCGATTTTATTTGTTTTCGATTTGAGAGCTGACCCTATCTTGGATCCGAGATAACCAGCAACAACAACGTTAGACTGGAGATCAGGCGAAGAATCACGCTTGCAAACAGATGCTTTTTTGGGCCGTGTAGGTAAAATTCTCAGTTAAATTTACATTAAAAGTTATTTCGCTGCAGAACAGACCGTGATTGCTCTGTTGCATTTGCTATTGGAAAAACTTGTATATAATATATTAGCTGCACCCTGCGTGCTTCACTGCGCCACGTAGAAACTTTTGTCTGATCCCATCAACATTAATTTTGTGGCTACAATTAGTAGATGGGTTCCAAGGGTCCTAAGCACTTTTGATTATTAAAAAACTGGAGGAGGTGAGGCAGACACATAAAGTAAATATATTCTTGATGACCATCAAAAATCGTGTCTATATAGACATATCCGTCTGCTTCGGATAACTTGTATTCAATGATCACTACATAAGAGTTTTTGTATGAAAAAATTTTATGTTTATTAACTATAAATTTTGTCAACCTTGGAGCACTAGTGGTAGTACCTCATAAAAATGTATACCCATTTTTTGACTTTTTGTATAAAACCACATGCGGTTTTTGTTGTTAATTTAGCTAGAAACGCCGAATATGGTGTTTTTTCGTCAAATCTAAATCTAAAACGTTTTGTAAATTATTTAAAGAAAATGTTTTGTTGGAATCAATGCACGGCCAAATAATTTTGAAAACAGTTTTTTACATAATTTTTACACCGACTGAGTCGTAGAAATATGTACTTAGAAAATATTCCATAAAATTATAAAAGTATTCTACATCGTGTGAAGAGTATCAAAAAAAATGCATGAATCTTGAATAATCTATTAAATATATTAAAAACAAATAGTGTAAGGAGTTGTACAACTGTATAAAGGAGGCCATGGAACGAGGCGGTACGCCAACAAATGTTCCCGAGTTGGGTGGCGAGTTTCCTGTTCAGGATATGAATACTGGCGAAGGTGGTCTGCTGCAGGTTTGCCTCGAAGGTGTCGGTTTGTTGTTTTCTAATAGCAAGGTAAGCTCTTAAGTTTTGTTTTTGCGATATCTATTCTAAACTCTTACTGCTTAAACATACATACATAGACACAGTTACATGCAAACATATTTACATGATGGTACAGAGTACATAAATATCTAGAAACGCCTTAATATATCAGATAAACACCGAAAATACACACATACATACATATACACTTAAACAGAGTGATACACATTCACAAATCAAAATATAGAGATCTGAAAAGTGTTAATGAGTATTGATGATCATAATGATAATAGTGATGATACATATCAAAATATAAAATCCAACAATATTTTAACAATCTCTTGTCGTCTTTTTATTACATTACATCCATATATATACAAAACTATCGAAATAATTTAACTAATATCAATATACTACTATCGCAGTTGAATTAAGATATAATTTTGTTTTTTACCTTTGATTAATATGATTTGTAATTATTTTCTTAACAGTTTGTTTAATTTTTATTTCGTTATTTCGAAATGTACTTTTCGGTTAAAAACTCATCATTTTTGTTTCCACATTATTTATTTCTAGTTTCTTACTGATTAATAATTAATTGTTTTCTCATTTCGAATGTTTTCTAATTTCTCAATTACTCAAAGGGTAAAAACTTTCGAACATTCGTAAATTGTGCGTTTGTGTTAATGCAAGGACCTTCTCAATTTTTATTTTTTTAACTGAAACGAAAAATTAAAATTATTTTGATTAAAATGAAAAAAAAAAAAAAAAGAAAGACGAATGACGACTAAAAGGTTTAACATAGAATAAATTAATTCAAATATATCTATGTACACAATTCATATAACAAGATTACATACAACGATGTAAGATATAAACATTTCTCAATATTGATTATGTAGTGTTTAATTTTTGTCTACTTCTTAACATCATTATATTTATTTGTTTATAAAATTAATATGGTTTGTGTGTGTGACTTAGGAGGCATGACCTACATATATTCAACTATATCATCAGAACTCGATCTAGATGAAATTCATTTCTATAAAATACCAGAACAAGGTCCATATATATGCGACTCGATTTGCAGATAGAAATAGGGTGACCATCGTTTTATTGCTAACCTTTGCGACTCGAGTTGCAGATAGAAATAGGGTGAACCTCGTTTTATTGCTAACCTTTTCGATTTGTACATCATTCGTCAAGGTCAGGCAACTTAAATTTTATTTTTAAGCAAAAAAAAAAAAAAAACTTCTATAAAATTACCTTTTTCGGAGCGCATGTGAGGGGTATGAACACTTCTGCATTACCATACTTTTTGTACTATTTACAATATTTGAACTTGAGGGAGGTATCATACATAAATCAAACGAGAAGTAACACCGCAGTCCAGTGTACTCTACTTCGAGGTAACATGTGCCTTATCGAAGGCTCTTAGCTTGTACGGGGAGTAAATAACCCATATTCGTAGTTTAATACATCATGAATTTGTTTTGGCAGCACAGCCGATCTTGAAAAATACTGTTCAGCCATATTGAATGGTTTGCGTGAGAAAATCCGTTAAAAATCGACCACGTTTGTGGAAAACCATGCATCGAAAAGAATAAAAAAAAGTCGAAACAATGCGATATAAGCAACCAATGAACCACCGTGGTCTCCTGATTTGTCACTTTGTGACTTCTTTTTGTTTTCGAAACTAATAATGCCATAGAACCTGTTTTAAGTCGTTTGAGGCATTAAAAAAAATTCTAATTGAGCTGAACGCTATACTCCGCGTACAAAGGAGTCTCGAAGTTTGGAGCAAAGGCTGGCAAGTGTTGCATCAAGTTGGGCCTATTTTGAAGGCGACAACATTTTTTATTTTATTAAGTAATTTGCGGTATTTTTTTGAATATATATAAGCAGGTTCGATCTGAAACGTTTTATTAAGATTGTCATTAATAACTCAATGCCCAAACCTTTATAGATATTATAGATGTATAATATGTAGATAATGAAGAAACTTAATGCCAAATTTAATTGGATTCATCTTTTATATGTAGAAAACCAATTTCAAATTAATTATTAATTTTAAAACAAATTATTTGATCAAATTAATACCTTTAAAAGCAATTATATAAACTTTTTTTTTATTTTTTTTTTATTTTTTTTTTTATTAAGACGACAATCAGAGCACAAGTTGCCCTATAAGACACCTAGTAACTATATATTTTATGATCGCCAAGTTTAGTACAAGAAGTATTCAAATTTATTCTTATTTATATATTCATATTTAAAAAGTAAAAGTAAAAAAAACAATAACAGAAGATAAGGCAGGTGGGGGCGTCCATTTATGAAATGAGATGTCGAAAACTACGACGTTTTAGCCTCCGTATTGGAATTTCGCTTGCCAAGGGTCTAGCCAGCCGATTTTCATGGGTCATCAGGCGATCTGCTCGAGAAAAACGAAATTTGTTCCTCGACGGTAGCCAAATTTAAATCTCTGTGTAACGTTGAGTTTCGGACATACCACTCACAGCCGGTAATTGTGCGCAGAGTTTTATTCTGTAGTGTCTGTATTCGTTTGCGATTCGATTTTGCAGCAATACCCCAAATTTGGATACCGTATCTCCACGTTGGAGCAACGATTTGCTGGTAGATGGTTCTTTTATTGCGCAGCGGAAGTTTACTTCTCCCATTGAGAAGCCAAGACAGTTTTCTTAGTTTAGCGCGACAGGTTCCAATGACCGCATTTATGTGATGTTTGAAGGTCAGTCTTTTGTCCAAATACAACCCCAAATTTTTCGTCTTGAAAGCCTGGCGCATCACAGAGCCATTAAGGTGTATAGCCGGAGGAATAAGCCTTTTTAATGTGAAGCATACATTTGTGCACTTCTCACTGTTTAGCATTATGTTCCATCTTTTTGCCCAGACTTCAAAGACATGCAGGTATTCTTGGAGTCCGTCTGCTGCATCATATTCGCACTTAGAAGTGTAGAAAATACTTATGTCGTCGGCAAATGATGCAATAAGCATATTGGACGGCGTTATACACATGGACTCAACATCTGGGACAGGTAGGTCCGCTGTGAACACTGAATAAAGAATAGGTCCTAGGACGCTACCCTGTGGTACCCCAGCTAGTACTGGATGAGTGTCTGATGTCTCCGTTCGCACTTTAACGGAAAATTTTCTCCCCTCTAAGTACGAATGCAGCATTAGGTAAAAAGGAGCGGGAAACAATTTTTTGATTTTCGCCAGTAGACCAGTGTGCCACACACGGTCGAAAGCCTGCTGAACATCAATAAACGCACCATTGCAGTATTCATTAGCATCAAAAGCACTGAGAATGTGGTTAACTACTCGGTGTAGCTGTTCGGGAGTACCATGTCCAGCACGGAACCCAAACTGATGATCCAGGATAATACCACGGGATTCCACAAAGCCACCCAGCCTGGCTACAAACAGTCCCAAACCTTCGATATAGAAGGCAGAAGACTGATCGGCCGGTATGAGTCTGGGACATTTCCCGGCTTGCCAGGCTTGTGGATCATGGAGATCACGGCGAACTTCCACTGGGAGGGAAAGTGTTGCACCCTTATTATGACGTTAAAAATTAACACTATAAAAAGGAGTGCTTGTTAGGCCCAGTACCGAAGGTACAAGAGCCTATTGGTTTTGTGCAAATGTATGTAACAGGAAGAACTAATTGTCGGAGACCCCCCAAAGTTACCCCCATTATGGTCAGGAGTGATAGAGGAGTCGATATAGCCATGTCCGTCAGTCCGTCCGTCCGTCCGTCTGTGTGAACGAAAGGATCTCGGAAACGGTAATAGATAGAGACTTCGTGTTTTTTGCATTCGACTAGGACTGCTCCGGAATTTCACAAGTTTATTTAAAAATTTTGCGACCTGAACTGGTACAGGGCCTCTTACAGTCGGTTACGCCCGACTGAAATTTCCTTACTTGTTTTGGTAATGCCTTAAGCGTTGTATTGCATATGCCATCATGGCCTGGAGCTTTATTCCTGTTGAGGCTTTGGATAGTTGTGGTGACTTCAGACAAAGTGAAAGGTTTTATGGGGAGATCCATTTGTAGCGGTGTTTCTAAGCAGCTTTCTGTTTCAAACTCTTCATCTGGAGTAGCTAGTGAGAATGGTTTAAAACGTTCGGCTAGGTGATCGGCGAAAGTGTTTGCTTGTTCCTTGTCAGAGCGGCACCATCTACCGTTTACGTCGAGTATAGGCACGTGCCGAATCGGCTGTCGTTTAATTCGCCTTGTAGCCTTCCATAAGGAAAAAGAAGAATCACCGCTTGCTCGTTGTTCCTGTAACGCTTTTTTAAGCTTTTGAGCAGCCCTTTGCCACTCGGCTTTATCGCGCGGATGTTGCGTTCGCATAAAAACCTTTCGCAATTGTCTCTTTATCCTTAACAGAGCTCAAAGTTCTGAGGTTAAAGTGCAAGCGCCACTAAGGGGGCGACGTGGAGCGTATGATGTGGTTGAGCTCGCTTCAGCCGCAGCGTTCTGGATCTTGCGCGAGAGTAACTCCAAAGCAGAGTCAATATCCTGGCTAGATTTAACCTCCATGTTGAGATAAATGGAGTTCGTTAGGATCCTTTGAAAAATAGCGATGTCAGTGTTCCTATTAATTAGTCTAACAGCTGGAGGGATTAGCACGGCAGCTACATCTAGCGTAATGATGAGCGGCAGGTGGTCAGAGTTTAGATCTTGACGTTCCTGAATGCTGAGTTTAACATGCGGTATACCTTGGTATAATGCGAAGTCAATACAACCAGGCAAATTGTTATTGCGGTAAGGGTACCTAGTTGGGCACCAGTAGCTAGAGCGTTGGCTCTGGAGGAACAAATGTAGCTAACCAGCTCGTTACCCCTTCTGTTACTTCTTCTCGCTCCCCATATCCCATGTTTGGCGTTCCAGTCCCCTCCCACTAGAAATTTGTGTTTCATATTACCCATTAAGACGGCGAAATCGTTGTCAGACCATGAGAAACTCGGCGGACAGTAAATAGCACCAATTTCGACTTCTCCGAGGGCTGAGAAGACTGTTGCGGAGGCTAGTTGAACCTTGTTGCTGGATACGGGCTTGCTGGGGAAATGTTTTATGCCATTTCTTATAATTATGGCGGAACCGCATTTAGCGGTCCTTGCAGATGGATGATTTGCAGGGTAGGAGCAGAAACCATAAAGTTTAGACGCCATTTCCCCAGTTAAACGGGTTTCACTCAACAATATAATATCAATATTATTGTTTTGCACGAAGCACTCGAGTTCATGCAACTTATTAGATACGCCGTTAGCGTTCCAGATAAGAATACGAAGTGAGCTCATTTTGAACATTGCGCAGTGAGCAGGGCCAGGATTTGGCTCTGCATGTTCAACATTTGAGACTGCATATCCGCAAATCTTTCAAAAAGGGTATTTAGAGATGTTAAAGACGAAATAAGCCCGTCCAGTTTCGCTTCCATACCGGTGTTAATTGGTTGCCATTGTTCAGCCTGCTGCTGAATATGACGTTGATGTCGCTGGTTCTCTGTTTGAGCTTGCTGCTGCTTTATCCCTTGCTGGGCGCTTAAAACCTGGTGACCTCGTGCAGCATCGGCGTACGACAGTCTATTTGTCACTATAGTGGGTGCCAAGGGGTGTTGATAATTTGTCTGCGCTTTTAAAAGTTTTTTGGTGCCAGAACTAGGCTGGTTCATTTTTGATTTTAGTTGACGCTGGACGTATTGTTGAAAGTGGGAACATCCTTTATAGTTAGCTGGGTGGTTGCCCGAGCAGAGAGCACAAGTGGCAGGGTCCTCTCTAGGCCTAACGCAGTTTTCTGGCTTATGGGTCAGACCGCACTTCACACATATATGCTCTTTACGACAATATCGAGCTGTGTGGCCATATTGTTGACAACGATGACACTGGACTATATCAGAAGGCTTCCGCATGCTCTCTATCACCACTCGTTGCCTGCACAGTAGTTTCACGGTGTGTATTTCTTTGTTAAGTTTGTCCGGAGTCAAATTTACGGAAAACATGTTCATTTGTTCTCCAGTAGAGCGGTTTTTGGGGTTGTGCACGTGTAGAACCTTATGTCCCAACTTACTCAGGCTATTTATAATCTCTTTGTTCAGAGTAGAATTATGCAAGCCTTTTATTAATACCCGATATGGTTTGTCCTCTTTGATAGTTATGAAACTCAACTTTCATTTCATCGAAATAACGTACAATGGCCCTGTATGTATCGGCGTCCTTTGCATATAAACGTACAACGTTCCCCTGTGTCGACCTTATTTCAATATTTGTAGGATCTACTACTAGTGCCAGCATGTCCATCATGGCTTGAAGGCTTACAATATCCGATAGCACATTGGTGGAGGTTTTGGGGATGATTTTTTATCGGAGGTTCGATTAGCTTCAGCATTGTTATTAGCCAAACCAGCAGCAGCTGCTGCACTAGAAGTAGGCGACTCATCTACAGATATAAGTGATTCTAAGGAACCAGAGAGGGAAAAATCTTTTTCGTTCAATTGGTTGTCAAGAGTGCTCGCCAAAATTTTAAATCGGTTTTTGAATTCGCAGTTATTTGCAATGTTTGGCAGTCTGTTCGCAATCTTGTTGGGACGTTTGCGAGCGCCTATGGGTGAGAGCGGCTTATCATTTTTCCGTTTTTTGACTTGAAAACGCTGAACAGTATTGTTCGATGAGCCACTTTGCAGCGGTAAATCGTTATTATTGTTGGTGTTATTTGTCATAACATCGTTTTTATATACCAAGCTTAAAGCAGCATCAATGTCTTTATTGTTGTTTGCCATCAGGACAGACAATAGTTAGGCGCACGGACAGGTGTCAAAAAGGAGACAAAGTGGAATGACCGCTACGGTTGTTTTGTTTTTGTTTTTTGTATTGTATATATATCATACACCAAGGTGTAGCTGTTCACTTGTAGCAATTTTCAGCAGAAACGCTTAATTGCTAACAGCACAACGCGCGTACATCCGATCGCTTCCGTAGCTAAATCGCGACTTTTAATGATATAAATTAAAAAAAAAAAAAAGAATTATATGGAAGTGGTACCTTCTAGTGGCCACATCGCGGTTATTTTAAAAGTGCGTAATGGTGTTTTAGCCTCTTTCTTATATTTGCAGTTTTTTTAACAGTCGCATTAGCTTCTCTGTATCATATGTATCATATATGTCATATGATACATATGATATTGAGTATGCTGTGTCTGACCCTGGCATGCACATTATGTATATATTGTGAATTGCGAAATCGTCTGTCTTAACAGATTTCGGAATTTTATTTTAACTAATAAAAAACGTAATTAATCCTTGAGTAACATAGGCTATATATTATTACAGAAAATAGTGCCGTGCTCGTCGTATTCGTAGAGTGCTCAGAAATCGTTTCTGGCTATCTATCATTTGGAAAATGTGAACAATGCCCCACCCGCAGTACTAACTCCAGCCCCATTTAAAAGGAAAAACTAATTCCTCATTTCTGTGCAACAATTTTACTAGAAAAAAGGTAATTGTAATGACACCAAAATGTTTAATAAATAACTATGTCTGGGAAATAAATTTTCAATAGTGGTCGATGTATTAACGTATTATTGAAGGAAAATTTGTGTTTCATATTACCCATTAAGACGGCGAAAGCGTTGTCAGACCATGAGAAACTCGGCGGACAGTAAATAGCACCAATTTCGACTTCTCCGAGGGCTGAGAAGACTGTTGCGGAGGCTAGTTGAACCTTGTTGCTGGATACGGGCTTGCTGGGGAAATGTTTTATGCCATTTCTTATAATTATGGCGGAACCGCATTTAGCGGTCCTTGCAGATGGATGATTTGCAGGGTAGGAGCAGAAACCATAAAGTTTAGACGCCATTTCCCCAGTTAAACGGGTTTCACTCAACAATATAATATCAATATTATTGTTTTGCACGAAGCACTCGAGTTCATGCAACTTATTAGATACGCCGTTAGCGTTCCAGATAAGAATACGAAGTGAGCTCATTTTGAACATTGCGCAGTGAGCAGGGCCAGGATTTGGCTCTGCATGTTCAACATTTGAGACTGCATATCCGCAAATCTTTCAAAAAGGGTATTTAGAGATGTTAAAGACGAAATAAGCCCGTCCAGTTTCGCTTCCATACCGGTGTTAATTGGTTGCCATTGTTCAGCCTGCTGCTGAATATGACGTTGATGTCGCTGGTTCTCTGTTTGAGCTTGCTGCTGCTTTATCCCTTGCTGGGCGCTTAAAACCTGGTGACCTCGTGCAGCATCGGCGTACGACAGTCTATTTGTCACTATAGTGGGTGCCAAGGGGTGTTGATAATTTGTCTGCGCTTTTAAAAGTTTTTTGGTGCCAGAACTAGGCTGGTTCATTTTTGATTTTAGTTGACGCTGGACGTATTGTTGAAAGTGGGAACATCCTTTATAGTTAGCTGGGTGGTTGCCCGAGCAGAGAGCACAAGTGGCAGGGTCCTCTCTAGGCCTAACGCAGTTTTCTGGCTTATGGGTCAGACCGCACTTCACACATATATGCTCTTTACGACAATATCGAGCTGTGTGGCCATATTGTTGACAACGATGACACTGGACTATATCAGAAGGCTTCCGCATGCGCTCTATCACCACTCGTTGCCTGCACAGTAGTTTCACGGAGTGTATTTCTTTGTTAAGTTTGTCCGGAGTCAAATTTACGGAAAACATGTTCATTTGTTCTCCAGTAGAGCGGTTTTTGGGGTTGTGCACGTGTAGAACCTTATGTCCCAACTTACTCAGGCTATTTATAATCTCTTTGTTCAGAGTAGAATTATGCAAGCCTTTTATTAATACCCGATATGGTTTGTCCTCTTTGATAGTTATGCAACTCAACTTTCATTTCATCGAAATAACGTACAATGGCCCTGTATGTATCGGCGTCCTTTGCATATAAACGTACAACGTTCCCCTGTGTCGACCTTATTTCAATATTTGTAGGATCTACTACTAGTGCCAGCATGTCCATCATGGCTTGAAGGCTTACAATATCCGATAGCACATTGGTGGAGGTTTTGGGGATGATTTTTTATCGGAGGTTCGATTAGCTTCAGCATTGTTATTAGCCAAACCAGCAGCAGCTGCTGCACTAGAAGTAGGCGACTCATCTACAGATATAAGTGATTCTAAGGAACCAGAGAGGGAAAAATCTTTTTCGTTCAATTGGTTGTCAAGAGTGCTCGCCAAAATTTTAAATCGGTTTTTGAATTCGCAGTTATTTGCAATGTTTGGCAGTCTGTTCGCAATCTTGTTGGGACGTTTGCGAGCGCCTATGGGTGAGAGCGGCTTATCATTTTTCCGTTTTTTGACTTGAAAACGCTGAACAGTATTGTTCGATGAGCCACTTTGCAGCGGTAAATCGTTATTATTGTTGGTGTTATTTGTCATAACATCGTTTTTATATACCAAGCTTAAAGCAGCATCAATGTCTTTATTGTTGTTTGCCATCAGGACAGACAATAGTTAGGCGCACGGACAGGTGTCAAAAAGGAGACAAAGTGGAATGACCGCTACGGTTGTTTTGTTTTTGTTTTTTGTATTGTATATATATCATACACCAAGGTGTAGCTGTTCACTTGTAGCAATTTTCAGCAGAAACGCTTAATTGCTAACAGCACAACGCGCGTACATCCGATCGCTTCCGTAGCTAAATCGCGACTTTTAATGATATAAATTAAAAAAAAAAAAAAAGAATTATATGGAAGTGGTACCTTCTAGTGGCCACATCGCGGTTATTTTAAAAGTGCGTAATGGTGTTTTAGCCTCTTTCTTATATTTGCAGTTTTTTTAACAGTCGCATTAGCTTCTCTGTATCATATGTATCATATATGTCATATGATACATATGATATTGAGTATGCTGTGTCTGACCCTGGCATGCACATTATGTATATATTGTGAATTGCGAAATCGTCTGTCTTAACAGATTTCGGAATTTTATTTTAACTAATAAAAAACGTAATTAATCCTTGAGTAACATAGGCTATATATTATTACAGAAAATAGTGCCGTGCTCGTCGTATTCGTAGAGTGCTCAGAAATCGTTTCTGGCTATCTATCATTTGGAAAATGTGAACAATGCCCCACCCGCAGCACTAACTCCAGCCCCATTTAAAAGGAAAAACTAATTCCTCATTTCTGTGCAACAATTTTACTAGAAAAAAGGTAATTGTAATGACACCAAAATGTTTAATAAATAACTATGTCTGGGAAATAAATTTTCAATAGTGGTCGATGTATTAACGTATTATTGAAGGAAAAGTCGTTGATTTTTGGTCGATAGTGAACAATTTTCTTAGTTTAAACATAGTTTGTTTAACAAACCATTTAAATGCTTTTTGCATATTCCAAACCTAGTTAAGTCATGTATTTATGTTTACTTACTTAAATGGCCGTCAACCGTCTTCCGGTCATGGCCGCATTTAGGAAGGCCTCCATTGTCTAATGCGCGCTGGCGCCAGTCGTTTTGAATGCCAAGTACGGAGAGATCTCTCCATACTTAGTCATTTCAACTAGTGTCCGTTCGTCCTCTATTTCGGCGTCCACCAATCAAGTTTGGGCACCCATCTGAACCATGCGTGCTGGAGCTCTTTCATCCTTTCGAATGAGGTGCCCAGCCCAGTGCATTCGCTGGAATTTTATGCGCTGGACTCATTCAACCTCATCGAATAGCTCGTACAGCTCGCGTTTTATACGGGACCAAAACTCGTCGCCGACTCTAATAGCACCGAAAATGCTGCGAAGAATCTTCCTCTCGAAGACTTCCAAAGCTGTTTCATCCGACTCAATCACGGTCCATGCCTTTGCGCCATACTATAGAACCGAGAGTATCAGCGTCTTATAGATTTAGATTTTTGTCTTTCGAGAGAGGGCTTTACTTCTCATTTGCTTGCTCAGCCCAAAAAAGCATCTGTTTTCAAGCGTGATTTTTCGCCTGATCTCCAGGCTGACGTTGTTGTTACTGGTTATCTCGGATCCAAGATAGACGAAGTTTTTTACAACACTGAAGTTGAAATTCTCCATCGTCAATGACCGTCCAAGACGCGATGACGGAGTGCGAGAAGACACCAAGTATTTCGTCTTGTCCTCATTCATAGCTAGACCCATGAGCCGAGACTGTTTTTTAATCTATGAGAACGCCTTGCTGACTCGCCGTTCCTGCATACCGATAATATTGATGTCATCGGCGTAAACGAGCAGCATAACTTGCTTTTGGAAGATCGAGCCCGACATACTCTGTATACACGGGCACTGGCGTAGGATGTATTCCATCAGAAGATTGAAAAAATCGCACGATAGAGCAGCGCCCTGCCTGAAACCTCCCTTGGTATCAAATGAGTCGTAGAGGTTTTCCCCCACCCTGACAACGCTTTGTGTGTTAGATAGCGTCGCCATGCAAAGACGGACAATCTTTGCCGGGATACCTAATGCAGACAGGGCGTCGAAGAACTTCTCTCTTATCGGCTTTTTAATCGACAAATAGGTGGTGAGTGTCTTTGTTAAACTTACGGGTCTTATCCAAGATTTGGCGTAATGTGAATATTTGGTCTCTGGTCGACCTTTTTGGTCTGAAGCTACACTGATATGGAACACTGAGCTTCCAGTCATTGGGTATGCATTCATCGGACCATTTCTTGCATGCGGACCATGGTGCATACTCCTATCCAACTCTTCGTCGCCGGTCTTAAATAACTCAGCTGGCAGCCCATCAGAGCCTGCCGCTTTGTTATTTTTCAGCTTTTTAATAACTGCATTGACTTCGTTATAGTCCGGTGGCTCTACAATAGTGCCATCATTAACTGGTGGTTCCGGTGTTATTTCTCTATCGGCGGAATTGTGCGCTTCATCGCCTCCGAGTAGGTTGGAGAAATGACTCCTGCAGAATTTCTGTGATCCCTGTTCATCCGTTACCATATTTCCATTGTAATTCTTACAGAAAGTTACTCCGGGTTTAAAACCTTCAGTAAGACGCTTGACCTTTTGATAGAATTGTCGAGCTTCATTTCTGTCACGCAACATCTCAACGTCCTCAAACTCCCGCCTTTCTTGGTCCTTTTTCTTGCGAAACTCCTCGTCGTACCAAGAATTCTTCACAGGTATAACCAATGACATCCTTGGCAGTCCTATCCATGGAACGGGTGATATGTTTCCACTGCTCACATATATCTTGAGAAGATGGAGAGATTTCCCATAGCAGTCGGGAGAGTGTGTTTGAGAAGGCTGCGGCGGTCTGTTCGGATTTGCAGCTTGCCGACGTCTAGCTTTCGTTGCATGTTGGAACGTGTGGCGTGCACTACGCTGAGCCTAGTGTGTACCTTGGATGCGACAAGATAGTGGTCCGAATCAATGTTGGGACCACGTAACGTTCGCACGTCCAACACGCTCGATTCGTGCCCTCCGTCAATCAAAACATGATCAATTTGGTTGCGTGTTATTTGATCTGGACTCAGCCATGTAGCCTTGTGGATATTAAGGTGTTGCAATCTGGAACTACTTACTACAATGTTCCGACCTGCGGCGAAATCGATTAGCCTGTCTTCATTATTGGAGGTAGTATCGTGAAGACTAAATTTTCCGACGGTTGGGCCAAAGATTCCTTCCTTCCCAATATTGGCGTTCAAATCGCCAAGCAGATTTTGACATCGTGTTTGGGACAGCGCTCGTACAGACGTTACAAGCGCTCATAGAACTCATCTTTCACATCGTCTTCTATCTCTTCCGTCGGGGCGTGCGCACAAATGAGACTTATATTAAAATATTTAGCCTTTATGCGTATCGCGGCTAGACGCTCGTCAACAGGCGTGAACCTGGAGACGAGGCCACGTAGTTTCCTACTCACCACGAAACCATATCCAATATTGTGCTTACTCGCATGGCAGCTAAAGAAGATGTCACATGGTGCTTTTTAGAGCAGCCCTGTTCTATCCATCGGTTTTCTTGGATTGCAGTGAGGTCAGCCTTGATCTTTCGAGGACATCAACCAGCTGGATATTTGCACCATCCCAATTAAGGGTGCCACCATTCCAGGTGCATATCCGTATTTCGTGGTCCTTATATCGTTTGCGGGGGTCGTCATCATAGGGTCTTTTTGTTAGTTTTCATTGGAGATACATTTTAGAGTAGCGGGTCCCAAGGCCAGCGCACCAACCCCTAATTAAGGGGTATTTATGTTTACTGGTACAAATACAGCCAAACCGTAATTCAAACAAATGTGAGTTTCTTTTTTGGTGTCGAATGCGCTTTTATCGTTTAATCGTACAATATATTAATTGCTCATAACCGCATATTTTTGTAAGGGGTTTTCTCGCTTGCGCTTGATCCACTTTATTTATATTTAATGCTATTATCTCATATTAACCAAAGTAATGTAAGGAAGTGGAGTACAGATCTAAGTGTTTCATTGTGTACATTTTCGTTTTATTGGACTTATCAGGACTTAAAAGATTCAATGTTAAAGCCAACTTTTACATGATATAATGTCCTACTGAATGCTACATTCTTTTTTATTCTATTTATTTATTTAATAATATAGAAATATATATTATTTATTGAAATATGTATTTTTATTGTACTTTTTTTGTAGTTACAATAAACAATGACAATTTTTCTGCTTAATGATTCCTTGATGCCTTCCTCAAATCCATAAGTTTCTCGCATATATCGTTACAGAAAGGACGAAGGACAACCAGCATTGATTCCCAACTTTTATAATTTTACGTCAAGGAAAACAGCTAATTATTTATTTGTTTTTAATCACCCTCAATGCTAATTTTCTTATGTAATTTTTTTTAATGGTTTACTACAAAATATTGCAATCACACAACAGGTTCAATATTATCTTACGTGTAATGTGCTGCCACAATTTTATTCTAACTTAATTGAATAACACGAATGGTCATAAAAAATATCGATACAAAGTATCTGAAGATAAGCGGTTTGAAACGTTTATATATTTTAAAATATATCTGTCTATAACGAAGTAAAATTCTGTAACAAGGGATTAAAATAAAATTAATAAAATTTATGTACATTCATAAAAGTGTTGTTAGTCCCTAAATAGACATCTTAACCGTCCGCCCGATTGTGCTTAAATTTTCAGGCGAATCAGTTAGATTAGGAAAGGAATTATGTGAAGTATCGCTAACCGTAGTCAGTGGTTATGCTATTTGCGCGCTACTATTTCCAATATAGGCGTCTTTACATCAGAATCACACCTTGCATATACTTTATACATAGGTCAGTATCAGCTTAAATGTCAATTTGGTTGTTTCTTATGAACGCGCGCTTCAAATGCACGCCCCCCAAAACAAACCCACCGCTCACTTAATGTTTTTTTTTACGAAATCTCTTTCTGTCATAAACTTTATATTCTTTATAGTTTATGGAATATCTGAAATTTCGTATGAATGGTATTAGAATTCAGTAGAACCGAAATTAATATTTTTTTTTTTTTGGGATTTTCTCAATTCGGCAATTCTGAAAAGACTTCCGAAAATTTTGCTTTTCTTATTAAGACTCTCAACTTAGATTTTAAAAATAATATCGATTAAATTATACTTTCCATCACGTTGGGTACCGTCTCGGCTAATGTATTACGGCCATTTCGGTTCGATGGTTACCTTTTAGCTCTCCTATGAGCTTAGGCTTTTTGACATAAACTAAAGGATTTGGTTCATATCGGTCAGCTATAGAAAATAGTCCCCGTACATATTTATGGTACAAGTAAGTTTATAGGCTATTTCGTAGTCGAACCCTTCTCTTCTGTTATACTAAATTTTCGCAGACTCCTTAAAGTTTTTATATTCTCGAGAGATCTCGAGAAGATTTTTAAATGCTATGCATGCTATGTCTCATGAGAAGTTAATCTACATAAGGCGGGGTATTTCAAAGTATTGTACGCATGATTGGATAATTTGTAAATGTTTTTTTAACACGTTTATATTAGATTCACTTGTATGTTTGTCTGTTTGTAACCGACTTCTTTGAACTTGATTTTGACCCACTTTGAACGGTCAAATTTTACTTAAACTTTGTAGTATATCGATCAAGGACCGGCGACAATACAATATTTTCAGAATTTCAACGTTATATCCTGACCAGGATCATCAGGATAAAATGAAAAACTTATGCTTTAAATTGACTTTCAAACTATGCCTTAAAGTAGGCAATGCTTTTGTAAAATCAGCACGAGAGGACACACAACATACGGTTTTCAGAAATCGCAAAGCGGTAATCAATGATCAATCGAACTAAAAAACGAAAAATAATTATAAATAAAGGCAGATAAAATAAATGAACGAAAAAGATTAGTATTATTCTGAAAAAAGCATGTGGGGTGCTCGATAAATGAAAAATATGGCATAAGCACCCTACACGCTTTTTTCAGAATAATACTAGACAAACTTAATAGATTGTTATGCACTTCACACATAGTGACAATACGTGTAAGATCATAATTTTCTCACTTTGCATGAAACGACTTAAAGGAAGTATCGTCGGAGATACCCAGCAATATAAAACTAGTCTTGGTCAGATCGGCGAATTGTTCTAGCCATGTCCATCTGTATATCTATCTGTCTGCTGTAAGCAGAAAAAAGGCACTAGTGGGAATGTGATGGGGTCAATAGACGATGTATTTCTTATACGGAAACAATTTCAGAAATTTAAAATAAGTGAACACTTTATAAAACAAGATCTTCATCGGCACAGTATGTCATTTGGATTTAAAAACTCACCAAATAATGAAAATGAACATGGATTCATTAATGTTTGGTTTCTCAGTGGTATTGATGGTTGGGATGTTGCACTGTATCCATTTTTGTCCCCAGTCACAAACCTTCAATATTGTTAGGTAAAAATCTTTTCTCCACGTTTCTCGGCGTCAATTTCATTGCATTCCCCTTAATTTCATTGCTCTTAATTCTTTATGCCTCCAATTCCTTATGCAGAAATTACTTGTCTTCCATGCCAAAATTAACATAAAATTAAATGGTTGGATTGAAAAACTGTTGTCTTTAAAAAAAAATCACTTTTTTCGATTATTTATGGGTCAATGGATCCAAGTCCGGTAGTAATGTGATTTTTGAAGGACAGTTTTGTAGTGTATATATAGTTAGCTATGATTGAATTTCCTATTATTTTTCTTACCGTTTGCAAAAAATCATTGTTCCTAATTTTAATAAAATATTTCAAAAAAATTGTTTGATTCTGAATTTATTCAATTTAAAAGAAAAAACATATATATAATATGCTTCGAATTAAGAACTATGGGTTTGAGTTCATTGCTTCATCATTCGGACTTGCCTCAGAATAGACTAAAACTATTACTTACTACTTACATACTTATAGAGCTCTTCAAGCGATGTTTGGTCATGACCGCAGATAAGAAGGCACACCATCCGCATTTATCTTGTGCACGATCAGTTGTGGTTAATGCCACTCATGTACATCATGTGCGCTGATCTTATTTCGTCCATCCGAAAAAGATGACCCGTTCGTCACAGACCTTCCAAGACGTTCTATCATCAGCTGAAAGGGCTCGGAGAGGTTTTTTCCTATCTTGACCACCTTTTGGATGTTTGTCATCATGTAAAGAGAAAATACCATTACTGTGATTCCTATATACATTGGACATGGAAGTGCTTCATATCAGGAGGTGGTGTGTGTCTTTGTTAAACTCACGAGTGGTAGTGTACGCGTGGTAGAATTGTAAGTCCAATGGAAAGGAGTCTTATTCCATGGTAGTTGGCGCAAACAGCTACAATAAAGCCATCATTAACTGGTGGTTCTGCCACCGTCACCATTGTGTAGGTCCGAGAAATGATTTTTCCATATTCTCAGTGATTTGGTTTTAGTCTATAAAGAACTAAGTAAAAACTATTAATAGGAGCTAATTTTGACAGTGTTCGGACTCACATCTCTCAAGTTGTAAGCTTTAAAACGCGCTAAAACAAGATTTTTTCAATTGTCGTACCGCAATAATCGTGCTTAAAAATACACTGCCGGATTTCGATTTAATGACCCAAAAATTAACCAAAGAGATTCATTTATGTGACCCAGTGTAATTTACTCGTTATTTACTTTACTTTTACTAATTTTATTTAATAATTATTAATTATCGACAAGTATATAATTTTCCTGATTTATTTTTTTGGTACGGCTGGATATTAACACCCAAAACACCACATTGGTTGGATTCGCTGCAGGCGCGTACTTAGCCTTGATATACCGTCTATAAAGTTTTATGCTCTCTAAGAGTCGTATTCTCCAGCAGTCAAAAAGGATTGACATAGTTGGAATGAAGAATTTTAATTCATTTAAATAAAATTTAAATCAATATAGGATGTGTTACATATTGAGATATCCATAAGTGTATGAAATAAATTCATAAAGCAGCATATCTTTAAATTCCAAGCTATATAATTTTTTATAGAGATTTTTTATTGATTGAAAAAAAAAAGAATTTAAAAAAATAATTAGACGATTTAATATCCTTATCTTTTTATAAAATAGCTTAAAAACGGAATTCGGTTAACGAAAGCTCGGTGTTTCATAATATTATTCTTGGTAGAAAAATGATAAAGGCATAAATATATTTTATTTTTAATTATAATAGGTTATTGCCCTGCATTTATTTGCTGTAAGCCTTACATTCATTTGGTTTTTTATTTTCATAATTGCTTTAAAAAAAATTAAGTTCTACAATTTTTGTCTTCTTTCGAAGAATTGACTCTATCGAATGATTTGGTCTGCACTTGTTTTTCTTGTTGATTAGAAATGTCAAGTAAAGCCCTTTTATATCTCTTTCGTTACCCTAAATCATATTAAATGATTTTTAAATATTTTCACATTATCGAAAAACCTTTCAATTTTCTAATTCCATTAATAAAATATTTTAGCAATAATCTATATTTGTTTTACTGAATAAAATATTTTTTGAGAATCAAATTTGCATGAGCAAAATATTCAGTGCAAAATATCGGAGTGCTAAGATATTATTGGGAACTAACTAGCATAGAATTTGAAGATTGTGTCTTTCAAACTTTGGACGCTGTAGTGGTTTTCCATTGTTGTATTCAGAATCGAAGTCTTTGATAACAGGTACATAACGGAATATGAACATAGCTACTTCGGCTTGACTCGTAATGTCGAGCTCGTTAAAATTTACAGGTACTTTAGAGAGTCGACGAGCGTCGTAAAGTCGCTTTTTATATCCGGAACAAAAACATATTCACTTTCTTCCATATTGACTGAGACTTAATGTTATGTTTCAGTTTGAATTGTTCGTTTTAGCTATAACTTCATTGTCGTTTCGTCTCATTTTCACAATATCAACTGTTCATGCACTCATCAAACGGTTAACGAAGATTTAGCAATATAAGATAATCTAAAATTAACTTGCATATATTGTTTTAATTTTTATCTTCTTTATATTTCTTAGAAATTAAGTTTTCAATTCTTTATAATTAGTTTCAAGAACTTTTGAACCTTTATATTCAAAGAAATACAAAACTTGAGCAAGGGGACAAAATATGAGAACAAAAGAAAAACTTTTTGATGAAAGTATTTTTAGCATATTCTTAATTGGGTACTTTTGAGATGGTCCTTGTGTATATCTGCTATTTTCGTTTTGAGTTTAACGATTTTTTATTTATTTTCCCTTATGTTTGTTTTTGTTTTTTTAGCAAATTTTTTATTGAGAAATTATTCCAAATTATATATTCTTTAAAGGTTTCTTTTATCAATTTCAACGGATTCTTTCAGTATGTTGTACAAATTTCACAGGCCAATAAAAGTTTTGGACATTGATTTATATTTGGGAAAAAATTTACAAAAATAAATACAAATGACAAACAGAAAACCTTTTAAACAACTTCATTCAATTATTTTATTATGGTACATAGTTAAAGATGAGAAATTGAAGTAACTATAAAGTCTTGTGATCTGCCTTTCATTGCAGATTAAAACTTAAAATATTATTTTTTCTCATTACTTTGATTTTTTTGTACTTTGGGCGTACAGTATCAAGTCAAGACCTGTACAAATTTCTTTAGTTTTGAAGTAAATTTCAGATGTTACAAGAAACATTTTGTGTGTCTCACAGTGGCATTGGGAACTGTTTAAAAGGTCTCTAATGGATTTTTTTTGAGAGGAAAGTTGTAAGCAAGGAACTATCTGTAAACTTTAAAATTTTTGTACAACCAGATTAAGTATGAAACTGATATATATGTTTCTAATCGCATGGTAAGCCATTTATTGTCCTTCATGCATTTATGTGGCTGACAGTACTGTGTAAGCTCACAAGTCGCACTCGTTTGATCGAGTTAAGTTTTAATTGATACAAACAATAGGAAGAGAGTAAATACAGTCTTACTTGGGCAACATGCCTACATATGTAAAGTAAACTTGCTGAAATTTCAATTATTAGTTATGTATAAACCAAAAGCTCATTGGGCAACATGCCTACATATGTAAAGTAAACTTGCTGAAATTTCAATTATTTCAAAAGCTCAATCCATATATGCAAAAACCGTGCTTTTATTGATATATCAAGTATCAAATTGATTACGAGTCTCTTGATAGTAGTGATGCGATAAGTAGTGAGGACTGGGACTGTGATTCATAATTTAGTTTGATTTCATTTTCAAATATATTAGTTGAAATTTAACTAATCAGTCTGGTAATTTAAATATTATTTTATGTAACAGCGAAGGAATCATCAGAAGTGTATTCGTGAAAAGCACGACGAGACGAATTCAGCTAGACATTTTCGTCCGTCTGCACATTTGCTTCAGAGTAAATGTTTATTAGAGATACTTAACTTGCGCAAAAACACTTTCTACATGCCGCACTATTTCAAGTTTATCTTGCCATTTCAAAACTCGTTGAGGAGGATATAAAATAGACTATTGCTCTTACTCATTCTTCGGAAAAATAGCTGAAATAAAAAAAAAACATAATTAAAAAAATTAAATGTTCCCTTATTTACGCCTTCGCAAATGTCATTTGACCACTGTTACGATTTCCCGATCTTCTTGCTTTTAAGTTGAATTGTATTTTTGCAATTACAGCTTGACACCAAACACAGCTTTGTTAGGAAAACGTCAGTCACGATTCCAAGTAAGTTGATCCATTGTGAACTGGAAAACTGTAATGGCTTCGTAGCTTAATTAATGTCAAACATAAACCATTGTTTTGAAACAGAACGTCGAAACAGGTTTGGCGTCAATGGCGTCAGGAATATACAAAAACATTTTGATTTAATAATCACAGGCTCCAATAACTTGGTTGTTTTTTTTTTGCGCATCATTACAATGCAGATAGATACAAATAGAAGAAACAATTGTATTTGGATAAAAAAAGTTTTTGAAAAATTATTTTTCCGTAAAGACTGTTTGCTCGATATTTTTCGAAATAATTTAAGAGAACAATATGCCTAACTTGCTTTCGATTGGTCTGTGTCATTTGCAGTTTACTTTCGATAAATTTTTTTGATTTCATATTTTTTTTTTTTATATGTTAAGAATCACCATTAGCAGCTCCACATAGAAACTAAATTTATAATATAAAAAATACCACCCAAAACTAACATCTAACAAAATAGCAGTAAAGATAATTCTACAGGAAATTAGCCATTAACAAAATATATATTTAAAAAAATAATTCCTTCTTTTATTATAATTTACATTTGTTGTTTGTTGTGTATTTTTTTCGTATTTAACAAACGCGGATCGCTGCCGATCGCTTCAATTTTCGGATGTTTACACACACACACCCACATATGCAACCATACACGTACAATCCAATGCGCTCGCATCTACATATGTGTGTGTATGTGTGTTCGTATATTGTTCATTCGGTTGATCGTTCGATTATTCGATCTACTCGAAACTGATCGGATCGGACTGGATCGTTCGTTCGTTCGTTCGTTGCGTTTGAATAACGATTCCTCCAATGATTGGTCTTCTACTACAAATGTCCTCTGTATAACCAAAACATGCTAAATTACAAAACAATGCTATTACAATAAAAAGGATTTCGAGGTATTGCAATCAATTTTTTATTCTTGATATTTGAATAAATTTATCAAACAAACAACTGTTTTCATTGTATTTAAAAATTATCATTTTAAAAAAAAATCAAAAACCTGAACACAAAACCGTTGCAAACAAAAACTTTAGTAGTTGAATTATTATACATACATATCGTAATTATTATTTTGTTAATTATAAATGAAAAACAAACCAACAACAAGATCAATTAAAAACACTGAAAGCCACACTCACTACTTAGAAAAAAATTAAAGTAAAAAAATTGAAATGCTTCTCATACTTGCATAAAAAAATAAAAAAAAGTTTGAAACTACTATGCAGTTCCTTATTATTGTAAACCTATTTACAAAAGTTAAAGTCAAGCTTTATACTATTTACTCGAAAAACTTGTTGAGAGTATAACAAGACAAATGTAAAACATTCTCAATAATTTTCTCTACAACTCACTACAGATCAAAAGTCATTCGATACAATAACTTGTAAACCAACAATCGACAAAGCAGAAAACGTCTGAACGAATAATTCAAAATATTCGAATATTTTGTTAAAAGAAATCACCTATTAACCATTCAGTGGAGATTTCTTGCTCTAACTAAGCACATATTGTATAAATCGCGTAAATCTCATTTGATTTATTCTCGTCTTTTTGTACTTATTAACTCGGGTAGTACTTGTTCTGACAAGATTCTAATAAAGACATTTGTGCATAATTTTGGAGTGAAAAGGTTCCGTTCATAAACTCATAATTAAATGTAAATATTTTTCAAACCCCTTTTGGCTTCGTTTCACGATTTGAAAACCGAAGCTCTTTGGCTTATGCAGTTAAATGTAGACTTTCAATTTTTATAAATACAAAAAGAAATAAAAACAAGAAAAAAAAGTTAAAAAATTTTACATTTAAAAAATTTAAATAAAACAACAAAATATTTTAACTTCGGTCAAACCGAAGCTCTAATATTATTCACACGAAATGCCAAATCGTGTAGCCAAAAGGAAAAAAAAACTATACATTTGGTGGTGAATGCTGTCAGCTTAGAATTTGAAACTTATTTTGATTCGAATAAATTTGTTTCCATACAAAACGCATAAGTGGAAAGAAGTTTTGCATGGCGGGTACTTCAAAAGTTTTGAGGTCTGTTCATATTAGCAGACATACGAACGGACAGATATGGCTACATCGATTCGACTTCCGAGGCTGACCAAAAATATACATATATTCTTTATGGGAACACTCTCTGTCAGTAAAATATATACGCAAAAATTTACTATACCCTTGTGCCTTTGGTATGCATATATAGTTGAAACGTTGAACTTCTAACGGGTATTGGTTATTAAAAAGTGCCAAGACACCCTCACCGTCTTATAAGATTATGTCCAAAGTTATTGTCCCGTATTCTGTTAACCTAATTCGGAACCAGTAAATATATTTTAATGTGATAATGATTTTAATTACAACCAAGAAACTATAAAGTTTTGTCTCTATTCGTTGGGATGTTGGTACGCATATCACAAATGTATTAGTTCAGCATTTTAAGAGTCTTTAGACATAGCATGGAAACCTCTTACACTATATGCATATTTTATACTATTTTTCAAACAATAATGCTAATAAAAACTGGCTGATGCACAGCGGTTTCTTCAACTGTTCAAACAATAAGAGTATTTATTTAGGGAAACATTAGAGAAAAACTTCATCCTACAGAATTTGTCTTCTTTGTTGCCGGGAAACCATTTAGTTTGAACTCTACATTTGAACGAAGGTGATTTTGAAAAAAGAAAAAGACTTTTTCATGTACAGTTACCAACACTTACACATGCATAAATCCCATTTACCGAAATAATTTGTTCTCAAATGATTTATTTTCTCTTTGTTCTCCACTTTTTTATTTCCATTTATATAATTTTGGTTGTGAAATGATAACAAATTTAAACGGGACAGGCGTAAAAAGTGAAAGACATTCAACCAAAACTAAATCAACCAAATCAAACCAACAATAACAAAGTTTTTAATGTTTATGATTTTGCTTGTGTAGATCTTTTTGTATAGCAACAAATTTAAATGCAAGTAGTCGTAGTTAAAGACTCCCCTCCCAATAAAACAAATCTTAAATATTACAGTTATACTTCGATATTGAGTTTTTTTGTAACTTGAATTATCTCTTTCGGTTCAAAAATCTTGTATTTTAATTTAAGTATTACTCATTTTCATTCGTTGAGTTACAAAGCAATTTCTCGATTATATAACAATTAAAAAAAACAATCATATCATATAAACTAAACTTAAAAAAATGAACTAAATAAGGAACCGCATGCTGTTGCAGAGTTGATTTGAACAACTGTTATATGCCTACATAAGTACGTGTAGTTCAACTAGTTTAAGATGCTACATATTAATAAATATATGCAGTATAAACTGCAAATTCATAGGCCTAACACAACCGACGTCACCGCCCGCCCAATATTTTCCTCATTTGCCACAAACACGGGCCCACTCGTCGGAAGAACACCACCATTTACCTCAAACCGGCCGCTCGCTAACTAGTTTGTTTTTTTCTTCCCTTTATCTTTGTAATTTTGGCTTTTAAGTTTAAGATACTTAAGTATCCGATTTATTTATTTATATTTTCACTTGTTTGTAATTTTTCTATTATGTTGACTCGTTTCGATTTCGATGCAATTACAAAAAATGTCAACCAATTTGCTTACAGCTAAATGTTCAAATCAAAGTGGAAATCCCATGCCACACCAATGCTTACGTTCAAGACATTCGAAGGCAGATTTACGTTCCAAATACTATTATTTCACTAGTAAGAAACGCAGAAAACAAAAACTAAAAGTATTCGTCTATTGAACACTTTAATTGATTTATTTTTTATTGAAACATATTTTAACCATTTTATAGAGAATCGTATGAGACCATCTCACAGGTGCTAATGAGAACTCAATTTGAACAAATTTGTCAAAAAAAAAAAAATTAAAATAATAAAACTAAAAAATTTAGGTAATTTTAATATCAAATACGTAGAAATTTAATATGGCGCAGGAAAACAAAAAAACTAGAAGTGAAATAAGAAAAAATTCCTAATTAGATGCTGCTTAATTTATTAATTTCTTAGAAATTACCTATTGTTTCTTAACTTATTCGTTTTTAATTCTTTTTGTAATTAGAATATTAAAATGAATTACTTTTCCACATAATTTTGTGTTCAATTTGATTTTCTTGAACAAAGGATACGTCTGGATGTTGTTGATGCTGCTATTATTTAAAAAATATGTTTATTGTAGACTGTATTCATATTTAGTTGGTGCATGTCATTGTTGGTGATGTATGTATGCACATATGTATATAAAAATAACGCATTTATGTTTAATGCTTTAAATTTAATGTAAAAACCTGTGCTACTATTTGTTTTTTTGTTGTTTTTTATTTTTTATTTTTATTTATTTTTTTTTATTTTTTTGTTTTTAACTATGCCGTTCCTTCGCACTTAGTCAAGTTCAATTTAAATTATACGTGTTGCTCTATTTTTATACGCTTTGTTTAATTATTAATGCATATTTTAAGCCATTTTAATGTACAAGTAATAAAGTGTGAATTATTTAGCAAATGAAGAAAACATTTGTTGAATCTTTTTAACAGCCTGTACTGCTTGCATGTAATATTTGGTTGGATCATTTCGTTTTGCATCCTTTTGAGCAGATTTGATACTGAGTGAAACACTATACATACATACAACTTACTATACTACCCAACCCACTAACACCTATCCACTCACTCACCAAATCTACTACTATTAATAGTTTAAGTCTGTTTCGAATTGAGTACTTCTATTAACGAATTACATAAACATAAAAGCAAATATAAAAATAAATAAATAAAGTTAATAAACTATGTATGAAAAATAAGTTTTAATCTATTTGGAACGCGAAACTACTTTACACATGAATACTTCTTATATACTTCTAAGTCGATATTTATTATTTTTTGTTGTTGTTTATGTTTAGTTTACGGATTTAGTTCCAATTTCTAATCTCTAAGCAGGCATTTATTGATTTTGGTTGTGTGTTTGAGTTAAATGCAATTTGTTTGTTAATCACTTACGCAATATGGTTTGTAATTCGCCTTGATACCATTTCAGTTCTTCGTGCGTTTGGATCACATACGTAAATGTTTCACTCAAAAAGGCGGCATCTTCGTGCTAGAGGAATATAGTAAGTATGGATGCAGTATCTTGATTTTACTAGCTTAAAGGCTGCAGTTGTTTGGCCTCTAACATATTTTATTATTTTTTTAGTTCTTGGTTATAAAGGTTATTCGTTAGGAGATGGATTTATATCTTAGTTTTTTAGGATAGAAAGTCAGTAAAATTAGGTTTTTTGTTTTTTACCCCTAGACAGAAGTAGGTGAGGCAGATTATGACTAGTTGGGCCCGCGACTTCGTCCGCGTGGACTCTGATCTATCTCAGCCTGTTATTAAAAACGCAGCATATTTTTGTCTGTATGACACTAAACTATTGATTTAATGCGTTTTGATCCGATGTCCTACGGAACGGAGGCCGCAGTCAATGTTAATGTACTCTTCAATCTACAATAACACGTTTCTGTATACTTATAGCAGTTTTGTTTATTGCTCGTAAAAGGGGCGGAACATCGTCCACTCCCATTTTGACGAAAATAAACAAAAATAGATGCAAAGATATCATACATTTTGTATATCTCTTATATGGAGGATGAGACCATATTTCCTATTTCCTCTTCAGACAACTACCCATAAGCCACAACTCTTTCATGCTGAAGACCTGAAAAATAATGTTCAATAAACCACTGCACAGTAATAAGCTTACGTGTTAATTAGCCAGATACACCAAAAGTGCACTATACCAACTGCTCCAACACACTCTAACAGACAAAGAGATAGCCAATTGTGGTTTTATGAATATAGAAGTACTTTTGAAAGCACATCTTATAGAGAAGGACAACAGAAAAGGGCAGGATCCTACTCCCACTTTTGTGGAGTCTTGTAGTTGACGAGCTACTAGACTCCCTAGCAGACAACGGCATCGAATGATGACATAGTAATTATATGCACAGGGATATTCGAAATCACATTATGTTATTAAATCGGAATGGGCATAAAGATCATACGTACAATTGGGCTGACTATTAGCCCCACAATTGCTCCGTTTACCAGGAAGTATAATTCGAAATCACTCACATCACTCATAACATACTGATAGAATTCTCCAATGATGAGTTCAAATACCCGGGAGTTAGTTTCGACAAACGTATCATATGGCAAATTCACGGGGTACATTTCGTGAAGAAGAAGGAAAGAATTGTGAGTGTACTCTTAAAATAATGAAATGGATGTATCTTATTGTACAATTTTTAGACCTGGGTGACATACTGTGCCATTGTATAGGCAAATAGGCTTAATCTTACAGTAGTCAGCCAACAACTAAATATAATTCAGAGGATAGCTTGTATAACTAAAAAAGGGGCAATTCAAACCTCTTCTCATCCAACAATAGCCGAATATAGGCATTCTTAGAATAGGAAGACATAATAGAGTCAGCAATTTAGTAAGTGATCTTTTGACAAGTGACAATCTTGGAATAAAGAACGACTTCATCAGGCAGTTTCCCACCTCGCACTAACACTTTCAAATCCTAGTAAATTCACCAGTATCTGTTAGACAGGAATTTGTGCGAGTACAAGACCTGAATTTTGCAATATACTCCGTCAGTCAGACGGTTATTAAATTAAATTTATTTAAATGTGATCAAATCTAACCTAGATTGCATAGGTAAACTAAACACATTAGCAAGATTTAACAAGATAACTCTATACTGGGTACCAGGTCACAGATTATGAAGAACCTAATAAGTTGACATGGAACGAAACAGCCTCTCCTTTCAATGGTTCAGATCCGTTTTGAGGACTCAGACCAGGTTCACTGAGGATCCTTGTGAAAGCGATGGAGAACAAAGCCAGACACATTTTCTGAGTGAACTGCAGAGGCAATAGACAGGGAATGAGCTACAATAAGTCTACAGTGCAATGCTACAACAACAAAATATCTGAAATACAAATGAACCCAAGAATGCTCTAAGAATAATATCAGGTTTTTTTGGCTGCACAATGCAGACTTAGACGACACTTATGTAAATTTGGGATCGAAAGTGACAGCAGTTGCAGATTCTGTTTTTCTATGCCGCCTAAACCGCTAAATTAGTTTCTTGCAACCATTTGAGGGACAGGGAAATTTGGAATACATATTAATAATGTTGATCAATATAGGATGGGCGATGCCCTGCGGTCAATGCAATAAAGAAATGAGATGATAATTAAATATAGTACGATTGTTTTATACAATGACTAGCGTGTACATTAGGGAGTATCGATTTGTATTGACCCAAATAAATGAAAATGGTCAATTCTAAGATGTTTTCACCAAGAAACCATAGTTCTAAAATCAATTCCTGGTCCGCGCTTTTTTAGTTGTAAAATTTATTTTTTTGAAATTTTATTTTAATTCAATATCTTTAGAGTTTTTAGTCCGTTCTTGAAAAAATTGGTATGAAAACTCTTTTTAGGACCAGGACCTTTAAAATTCCTTAGAATCAAAGGACCAATTGTACATAAAACACAATTTTCTTCCTTGCAAGAAAAATTTTATGAATCGCTTCTGTTAAGATAGATCTAAAAAAAAAAGCGTTAAAACTAACGCAATTTTAGACATATTTTAATTCTCCTTCAAAAACTTGTATTTAGGCCCAGTACCGAATTTACAAGAGCCTATTGGTTTTGTACAAATGTATGTAACAGGTAGAAATAATGGCCGGAGACCCCCAAAGTTACCCCCATTATAATCAGGAGTGATAGAGGAGTCGATATAGACATATCCGCCTGTCCGTCCGTCCGTCTGTATGAACGAAAGGATCTCGGAAACGGTATAGATAGAGACTTCGTGTTTTTTTGCATTCGACTGGGACTGCTCCGGTATTTTAAAAGTTTATTTTAAAATTTTACCCCTGCCCCCCCTTCTCCAGAGATAACGTCCCTTTAAGCCAAAATCCAAAATCGGATAATAAATGACCATTTTATAAGCAATTGAATTTGAACGACCCCCCTTTCCTTTTCATACATAAAAAAATGTTTTATAAGGCACTTATTCGTGCAATAGGAAGAGGTCATAAGCTCGGTCATAAGCCCGGGAAACATTGAATGTGTTTGTTAGGCGACCTGAACTGGTCGGTTACGCCCGACTGTAATTTTCTTACTTGGTTTTTTAAGAAATGTTCAAAATATGGACGTAGCATTTTTTGTATTATTTTTTTTATTATTATTATCCTGTAACAGAAAATGCACAATATATGTTTTTTAAGCATGTTCTTCATTGAGTTGTACAGTTTTTGTTATGTAGATTACAATGCAAGTAAAGAGATAAGAATATTATTTTTCATAAATCAAAACAAAGAAGAGTGCGGAATTTACTTTTGATCGAATTTTGTTTCCAATAACTTTGACTTGACCAACGACTACAGTTAGGCATTCATAGCGGTACTAGAGATAAGCGAGATAAGAATGAAGCTTTAAGAGCTAATATAGGCAAAAACTCAGCAAAAGAATTCATATTTAATTTTTTTCTGAACGTGTAGCAGATAAAGTAGTCCAAATTTTTCACAAAAGGAGTGTTTTTAAAAACCTGAAAGTTTTCCTTAATGAAAAAAATGTGATAAAAATAAAGTCTAAGCTTGACACATTTTCAAAATTTTTCGAAGTTTAAATGACTTGTTTTGGAAAATATCGTTGCATAAAACAGTTTCTTGCTGTTGTGGGGTCATTCCTAACCACTTATGTACAAGAGTTTATGATGGATCAACAAAAGTAAGAGCTTGTAAAAAGCATGCTATAAATTTTGATTGTACGGAATATTATGATTTGGTAAACCTAAATGATGACAGTATTTTATCCGAGCGCCCATTTACTGCTAATATTCCATACGAACACTTGTTTAGAGTACATAGAGTTGGACGAAATTCCAGAAATTTCTTTTAAATGTTCAAAGTACTGAACGATCTTAACAACTACTAACTACTGTTTCACAACACGTAACAGAAAAGTCTCGAGACGATGTTATGGCAGTTGCTATCGAGAATCGCATCAAAATACCAAGAATTGACAGCAAAAAGGACTTTTTTAATTAGAACATGCTTAGAAAACATATGTTTTGCATTTTCTGTTACAGGAAAGTAATTTGTAATTAATTGTTTTTGTATTAATTTGTTATTGTATGAAAAAATGTTTTTAATGCCACTTCCATATTTTGAATATTTTTTTAAAAAAATACAGGTTTTTCAAGGAGAATTAAAATGTCCCTTGGGCAATAAAATTGCGTTGATTTTAAAGATTTTTTTAGATCTATCTATTAATCTATTAACAGAAACGATTCATAAAATTGTCCTTGCAAGGGCGAAAATTATGTTTTAAGTACAATTGGTCCTTTGATTCTAAACAATTTTAAAAGTCATTGGCCTCAAAGAGTATTCGTACCAATTTTGTCAAGATCGGACTAAAAACACTAAAGATATTGAAATAAAATGTCAATAATAATAAATTTTTCAACTGAAAAAGCGCGGAACAGGAAATTATTTTAGAACTATGGTTTCTTGGTGAAAACATCATAGAATTGACCGTAGATTATGAATATTGGGTGCCATTTTTTGTGAACAAAATTGAAGCACCCTAGTGTACATATTTGTATTTAAATTTGGACGATGATGACAAAAAACATCATGGACATTTTAAAGATGTCTTAGTAACGCCAACACGACTTCTGTTATCTTTCCGGATGACCGAGGAAGTGTCTTCTTTTAAGTCTACGAAGTATAGCGCTGTTGTCCAGCAAAGTCATAGCCAGACAGTTTGGATGGTTATGGAGGCGATAATATACAGCAAAGCAGCATTGTCGGTGTTCTTAGTCTTCAATGATTATAGTCGCCATTCGGTGGCACTGTTTTTGACTGGCGTCAAATAGAAGCCAATTTGGAGTTGTGGGCCTTCTAGCAAAAGCAGTACTGTACCAAGGTTAATTTTTTCGGCTACTTTGGTGAATACTGGCAGCTGGTTTATCGGTCGAAAGGATCTGTATTGTTCTTCAGGTTTCCTAAGCACAATATCAGCGCACTGCTATTGTGAAAGGAAGTCATAGATGAGAATCAAAGAGTTAAAAATCATTGTTAGAAGCAGTATCCTCTTTCTTGGAAGAGCTTTGATTACTCTGCCGTCAATTCGATTTGGCCAGGTGACTTGGTGGGCTTCAGAGTTTTGATTTTTTTCGGGGGCTTTACAACAAAGTCATCATGGCGTCACTTCTCTTTCGGTGACATTGAATGTTCCATCACCTTCAAGTAGGTTAGAGAAGTGACTCCTCTACATTCTTAGTGGAAGTCCTTAACCGGACTTCCGTTTATGACTTTGCAGAAAGTAATTCCGGGCCAATCTATAAAATTTATCAGCCTCTTTTCAATAGTTTAACCTTTGTCGCTTCTTTTTCTTTTGTGCGTCTGAAAATCGTTTATTTTCTCTCCGTTTCTCTCGATATTACTCGTTAACAGCTTGTGCAGATTTCTTTGATTGCAACGTTCTTCTCTGCAGATGTATTTTGGCAATCCTCGTCGTAACCAGCCTTATAGATCTGGTATAACAATGACCTTCTGGGCAGCCATATTAAGAAAGATTTGAAAGTCTGTTGTAATCTATGTTAAAATCGAATAAGCTCTCTCGATTAGTATGCCTCCATTGTTGAAGGTAATACTATGAAGGTTAAATTTTCAACAACCTATCTTTTTTTTTTTTATTTTATACTTTATTTGCCATCAGTTCAGTTTAGGAACTATAATCACATTTTATTGCCTATCTAATCCCAGAAAAATCCTGGTAAAGCAGCAAGTTTTATATACAATACAAATATGAATTGTTAAAATAGTTAGCATTAAACTAGGTTCTTTATTACCTTGAAGAATATGTATATAGGAATTGGTCCATCCAAGGCAAAGGTTTGTTCTTGTTTTGTTTAATTTACAATAGAAAATAAGCAATACTATTTTAAAACGAGTTTTCATAAATTTTCATATTTTTACAGATCCCAAAACTCGCAATCTGATTCAACGTAAATACCAATCATCTATGGTAAGTAGCAGAGCTCTGTGCAACAATGTGTTTAGATCAACAAGAAGTTTATGCTAACATTGCTTGCTTGGTTTAAGCAAATTGTTTACCCTTTTTATATAAAAAAGGGGTGCGAAATATTTCAAAATATAAACGCACTTAAAATGCGCTCATTTTGCACTGATGTATTTTTAATTTCGATTTCGATTATTTTAAATATTTTTTAATACAGTTTGTTCAATTTTATAAGTATACCTCATATGACATTTTTTTTTTTTTTTTTTGTTGATTCTCTGCGACATTGATTTTTATATGTAAATGTTTACCACAAAACAACAACAACATCATCATCAACAACCAACCAACAACACACAACAACCAAACACATTACATATGTAAATATTGTATGCAACTAAAAACCAAATCATCGGAATAAAAAATAATTTAATAACGAAATAAATAAATTTTTATAAAACAATTAATTAATAAACATCAGGCAGGCGAAATTGTGATGAGCTTTCATCGTGTAACCTCCATTCAATTTGCGTATGTTTGCCATCTCCAAGAACAGAATGGATGCATCTACAATAGAGATACCATAGATTTAAGGGAAAGAAGTGAAGATGATACAAGTCAATCCGCATTTGAAACTTCTACATCAATAGACAAAACTGCGACACAGCTTAAAAATGGCGAAACCAGTAAAGCTTCGTAGAAGAAGAGAAACAGTGAGAGTGAGAGGAAGAGAGACAAAAATGACACATCAAATTTTGAATACAATGCATATAAAGCAAATTCTACACAATAAAACTTTTACTCATGTATATATTTATATAATTTAATTGTTTTCTATATAACATTTTTTAAAGACAAAAAAAAAAGAGATACCTATGTGGTACGTGTAAATGAGTTGCATGCAAAAATGTATTTCTTTTTTTTTTTTATTTTTACTTTGCTTGTATTAGAAAATTTAAGGCTTATGGCCGCGATGGAATGTTTTTTATTTAATTGAAAGTTTTTTTTTATTAATCTCATGAATTCATCAAACTAAATCTTTCAATCATTTGCAAAATTATCTACTGCAATTATCTAATATTACTCTTTAAAAAACCACCAATACAACAAATTGTAACACTTGGCATGCAGTCCGATCAGATATGCTATTCGGTTCTGTGTGTCTTCTCGTATGTAGCTGCTGGGCAGGATCAGAAAAAGAACCCAGTTGTTATAACGCCGCAGATACAGGACATACATGCACAACAGAAGCAACAACATGCACAGCATAAACAGCAACATCACCTTCATACATCTACACAAACAACAACAGTCACATCTATAGGCACAACAGCGAGTGGAATGAACTCCGCATGCATCCCAGCAGCGGTCATAACAACAGCAGGGCAACGTGTGCAACCGTCGATAACAACAACAGCTCCACACGGTGGTAATAAAGCGCACACGGTGACGATCCGGCACACAGTGCCAATGCAGAAACCAACGGTGACAACGTCGACTGTGCAACCGCAAACAAAGTTGCCGCAGCTTCCGCCACGCATTTCTTCCCAGACATCAACGGAAAGCCTAGAAACATCACCGCCCACCATTGCCACTGGAAAGACACGTGGACCACCACCAGGACCACCACCTGCCATACCACCACGCACCGGTGCTATTGCACGTAGCGGCTCGATGCAAGTGCACTCAACGTACATGGCAGGAGCAACGGGATTGTCCTCGCCCCAACATGGTGGAATTCATGGCTCTGGAAACTTGTCGGGCAATGCACGCTGTTTTGTGCGTCAAATCTCTGCCAATTCAACGCCGCCGCAGTACATGCCACAGCCGCCGCCGCCTTTTGTCATACCCAAGCGGCATACAGCGCTCTCCCGAGCCGCCTCGATGGCAACGCCGCACTGCAGCTCAAGTTCCACGTCGTCGGCGTCTGCGACGTCAGCGCCGTCGGCGAGCGGCAGCACAGTGTCTCAACACCATCAACCCCAACAACAACAACAGCCGCAGCAGCAGCGTGCCTCGTACGGCAGCACTGGCTTAATGCAAAGTGGCGGTGGTAGTGGCAGCGGCAGTGTTACTGCCGGCAACAAACACTGACGAAGGAGTTCCTTCTTCAAGTTTAGTGGCGCTAGTAGCAGTACTGGCGGCGGAAGCGGCTCAGTCGGCGGAAGTGGGGGAGGTGGTCATTCCGGCGATGAGCCGCATCCACGCGAAGTCTGCCGTACCATTTGTATACCGTGGCTTTGATCAAAGAAATAGATCAACTGAATCGGCACAGGAATCGGAAAAGGAATACACAGGCAAGTTTAGGTTGACCAAAAATGTACCAAAATTTTGTATATCATTTAATTTGAAATAGAAAAAATTTATAATTAACCACTCTTAGCGTCACCTAGGTTATTTAATCCCTTTTAAAATATTTTTTTTTTTAAATTTTGTATTTGTTTTTTCTTAAATTTTGTATTTGTATTTGTTTTTTATTTTTATTTTTATTTTTTTAATTTTTTTTGGATTTGTTTATTTTAACCTGAAAACTACTGAGTTACAAGCCGCTTTTCACAGTATGTCGAGATACGATTCATGTTCTAGCAAATTGATTTTATATTGCTCCCAAGTACACAAATATTGTCGATGGATTGATTCCCCGGCCTGTTCTGACAAGATTCCTATCCGTGGTCAAAATTCAAATGAGTTTAATATAGCCTATAGCCTTGTGTTTCGTTAAAACATGAATTTTCAAAGTTATTGAAAGATTTCCGTTACTGTGTATTGCCTCTTCTAACTCTTTCAAGTAAATTTCTATTGGACCATTAATGTTTCCTGATGTAAAGCAGCAGTTAACAACCTTGTCCATAGCTTTGAAGGCAACTATGTAGGGAAGGATTTTAAAATATCCAACCTTATCATAAATATAAAAATCGTTAAGTTTGTCTGCTTTTAAGAATTTGTTACCTTCAAAACTTTCGTCATGGTAATTTTTGGCAACAAGTTTAAGTTATTTAGGCCATAGTAAAGCTTTCTCTTTTCCCACAACAGAAACCAATCCATTCCAAATAAAAATAGTTGACAAAAGCCTTGCAATTATGTGCAATTCAGGAATAATACATTTTTCTAAAACAGTAGTCTCGTCACTTTCTAGAAAAAGAGGAGGATTGATGGTGCTGTGACACATACTTCACTTCTTGCACTTTCTCGGTTTCCCAGATGTCTAAAATCTTTTTTCAAATCTTCAAATATGTCTAACCTAAACGGGTTCTGAGTCTTTATATCAGAACTACTCCCAGTAGCAAGCTGGGAGGCAGCAAGCTCTGTCCCTTGGTGATGAAAGTTTTCTTTCTTCTTTTAAATTAGTGAGCGAAACGAAACAATAAGGGTAAGGATATGTGGCCGATGCCATCCGACGAGAGAAATATATTAACTGAAAAATAGTTTTGCAATTACGAATACAAATACTTGTGCAATACGTAGTTTATCCAACAAACACCCATATTCGTCATAGACAATCCTAAGAGTACAAAAGGAATATGGAAGACGTAACCCACTTGACCAAAGTTTCGCGAGCGATATTTTATACGAATGTCAAATCGAATAAAAAGCGAAAGAAATATTCGCGCGAAAATTCGCTTTGTATTCGATTTTTATTCTCTAACGATTTATCAGTCGCTCAGTTTGTGGCAGGAGAACTATCGTACACGAAGGTTCGCGCGCGATATCGCACTCGAATATTAAACAAAGGTTAAGCGAGTTTCATTTTCATTTGTTCCTATTCATATTTTTCATAAAATAAAATAATAATTTAAAATATGTGTAATGTTTATTAGAGTTAAATTCAATTTTTCTATTTTTCTTTAAAATAAATATACTTCAATACATTATTTATTTATGAACTTTCTGATTGAGATTCATTTAGTTTTTTTTTTTTTTTTTTGCTGCATTGGAAACTACTTTTTATATCCGATCATGCCGGTTCTTCCTCTTGTTTGGCATTTTTTAATTTTTACACTAAAACAATTAACACATCCACAACAACACTTTACACAATCACTTAATAACAATAACTTAATAACAATAACTCTCACATAAAAAAAAAAATATTTACCAAAATCAAAATTAATAAAAATAATAAAAATGAATTTGTTACGAAAATATTATAAAAGAACGCGCTACAGCTGATTGATATATATATATATATATATATATACATATATACATATATATATATATATATATATATATATATATATATATATATATATATATATATATATATATATATATATATATATATATATATATATATATATATATATATATATATATATGTATATGTTTGTATGTGTTAATAAATGTAAATGCTTCAATATTTTAGTTTTTCTTAAAAATTGGCATATATGTGTTTATTTCGAAAACATGACCAGCTAGGATTTTCGGACTTGAAAATTTGGAATCGTGGGCAGATTTAAGACAAATCTGCGTTAGCAGAATTTTGGTACATTTTTGGTCAACCTAAACTGGCTTGAAGGCCATTGTGAATATGTTAAGGAAAGTTTCAAGCGAATTAAACCATGTTAATATGCACACATATGTAGATAAATAATTTAAAGCATTTGTATCTCTGATTTAAACTTTACTCAGCTTTATAATAAGCATATTCTCTAAATGACATTTCTATAAAATTATACCGTTCTTATTATTGACCAGTTCCTAAGAAATTTTAATCTGTAATTTATTACATATAAAATGCAGAGAATAATAATTAAAAATATATTTGCCAATGACTTAAACATGCATCCGATACGAAGTTCCTGCGAGAAATAATTTAAATATTCAATCATAAAGCCGAATGGTTTCTCCGGGACCACACATTAGTTTAGTTACATTTATAGTCACTTTCTGTTTCACTCCATTCTAAATAGTTATGTATTTATATCATATCATTATGCAGACATATATTTGTGCATAACTATTGTATTTATATTGTATATCTAAACATAATATTTTTATAATAATCAGGAAGTTAAATCCCTAGAATCAAAAATCCCTAGAATCAAAGGAGATACCTGTTTAAGCATTAACAAAAAAAAAAAAAAAAAGCCGAGCTATAGTTATAGCTATAGGTAATATATAGTCTATATTGCAATGCGACTACATTAAAATCATCTATAAATGTTCTCGAATATATGTAGATCTTTGTAACACTGAGTCAGAAAATTAATTTGATTAACAATTGCGTTCATATAATTATACCCTCCAGATAAAACGCTGTGTTCACTGTACTCGTACTCAATTATTTTTATAAATATTCTGCCAGTTGAATCTACGTAGTTAAGTCTCAACAGGACAGTACAGGATAACGAGAAAGAAGGATCTAGTTGAGCACATTTAATGGTAGCAGTATATTCTCTCCTACATTCTCAAGGAAAATGAGCTGACTAAATTATTATAATACGATCTCGTTTCCAAATTTGTTTCCAAATTTGTTAACTTAAGATGGCACAAGTTGAAATTGAATGCGTTCTATTTGTCGTCTTCCCTCATCTTGCTGTTGGATTTTAGTACATTATCAAAAACTTGATAAAGTCGCTTTTTGTCTGAAATTAGATAATTGGATTAAATACAAAAGTTCAATCAAAGGCTGATACTTCGTTATGATTCCATTAAAAACAATATTCTCGGACAGTCGTCTCGCTTTTCATAGAGAATGCCCAATTGGTACCGAAGTTAGTGTAAGCGTGAAGACGGTAACGCAAATATAGGCTATTAAAGTCCAGGGGATGAGACTATATTAATACCCGTTACAAACTAAGTTACTGTTGGGACCACACATATACACATATATTTGAAACATAACATTATTTTCGACCGTTTGTTTTACATAGGTGTTCGAAAATTATACAGAAAAGACGGTTCTTATTTCGATTCTTTAACAGAAATACAAAGAATAATTGGAACAAGAAAACATTTGGTGAAACCGAAGTTTTAATATTAATATCACTAAATATGAAAATATATCGCAGCAATTTGGCATGAACAATCAAAACAACATTTTTATGACAAACCTATTTATGTACCTAAAATAAGCGTTCCCTCTTATAAGTTCATTATAAATGATGCCATTGGGTTTCTATGGGAACTGCCCCTAAAAGAAGACCTGCTATTTTGATATACTCTTAAGAGTTAGGACCCAAACATGTTTTGTTATCGGAGCTCAGCCAGATATCTTAACAGTTGATAAAAAGTAATGCGCAACAACAGCAAAACGGGTCTCGACGAGAATATTTAAACTTTACAGTTTCAACGATGGCTCTTTTAATGCATTACAAACTTTGTCGAAAATTAATAGTAACATTTCACACTGTAGGCAGGTTCAGACGTTGTCATTTATCCGGTAAAAATCAAATTTTTAAAAATTTTTATTGAGTTTTCTGTCACTTTCAATGGAAGTTTGTACATATTTGAAATTTTAGTAATGCAATTTAATGAATGTGTAGATATCTGGCACTATTATGAATGGAAAAAAGTAATATTAGATCGGAAATAGAGCAGTAGCTCGAGATCATTCGTACATGTCCGTCAGTTCCGCCCAAACTCATGGCACAATGACATAAAATGAAAGGCATCTGATACCAGATGATAAAAAAGTGTGATCGTACGAAATGCTTAGAGGAATTGTTTGTTTTACATACTTTGTTAGTGATTCGATATTGTTTCATGTTCGACAATTGGTGAACCATTCACATAGTATATTTAGTACTACAATTTAGGGACAATATTTGCAACGCCCTAAACGTTTTAGCCATATCCGTCTGTATATATGTATTAGCTGTACCCGGCTCGCTTTGCACATATGAATGCTCGTTATAGACTGTCAAACCATCCTCACTTTTCCAATGGATCCTACTTTTCCCGATCCCACTAACATGTATACCAAATATCAAACCTATAACTCAAATTTATGCAAAGATATGATTATTTATCGCTTATATGGGTTGCGGGATTCCTATCCTGGCCTAATAAATGTTTATGTATAGATTTTAATATATATGTATATATGTAGATGTATGAATATATGCGAGAACATATGCACCCTATATCCGCATTGTTTGAAATAATGGTTGATAGATGGTATGTGAACTTTTTACAACCAGAAGGAAAACTATAGTTAAAAGGGGAAAACTCTAGTCCAAATGATCTCGGTGGGGCACTAGAAAGTACCACTCAAGTCAAGTTTAAAATACAATAACAAATTCAGTGTGAATAGATCTTACGCCAATTCTGGTAAAATATTCACTAATATCCCTAGAAAAGATCGGAATGTTTTCTTCGTACAAACTTGTGATTGAAATTCAGTACCTTACACTCGTAAAAGATTATTTCTGTACTGCATCGTTCTTTCTTGTTTCCCGCTTTACTATGCTATCAACTAGAAGGATTTGAGGGGAAATTCTAAAAAATTCTAAGTCTACGCCAATATCTTCTTTTGTATGACTTAACGTGAGTTTCCATAGTAACCTTGAATAATTTCTACATCTTGTTGAATCGTCTATTTTTCCATGATGAAGTGATGAACATAACTGACGAAAGGGTTGTTTAGAATTTTTTGGGATTGCCAGTGATGAAAAACCGTAAATTTCTTTAAATATGTGTGTGTATTTGTACATTCATCGAAAAAAAATTGTATGATCTATGCATCAATTTAGATCTGTTTAAAGATCAATACGATATTTTTAAAATCGAAATGGCCTACTTTCATATTTATGTAATGATATAATGAATACTGTATTGGTATGTAAAATTGGTATGTTGGTATATAAAATTTGATATGGTGATATATAATTTTTTTTTAAATATTTGCCAATATTAATTACATATTGTCCGATCGAATTTTTTACCTCATCATCGTAATGATCTGAATTCCTACTTAAAAAGTTGATGTAAACCTATTAATTTTCGTCTGAAACGGATTGTATTCATTTGAGGTACAGCGATGATATTGGGTTTACATGTACATGGTAATATGATCGGGAGAAGTAATATCCATTGGACAAGTACTAACAGTTTGGCGTTCCTGGTCGCGGGTGAACACACGGGGTTTAGTTGAAACAAAATTTAAATATACTCAAATTTCAATTAAAAGTGACAGCTCAGAGAAAATTGATAAAAATTGTTCTATGCGACTCTAGTCTAAATACGGCATAGGATAAATGCTTTTTTATGAATAAAAAATTTTGCTTTCATGATTAAACTCCGTGATCTTTTCTCTCTGTGTATAAAACACAGATAATTTTTGGATACTCAGCAGGATATCATTTATAAAGTAGTATATAACCGATTACAGTGGACTTGTGTAACATGGAGAAGCCACCATGCCTATAAAGTAGTTTAATAATACTAATATGCAAGTACAAAGTACATGTCTAACTCGTATAACTGTGCAAGTAATATATCAAAACATGTTAAAATAAAAATTCAAAACTAATCTCAACTGATTGTTTCCTTCAAAGCTTTAAAAGAAAAGTAAATTTAAATGATATCAGTAAAGTTTAAACTAGAAGTAGTGGCAATAATATTTATTCCTGCAGTTGCTGTATGAAAACAAAAATAAACTGATTATTAAATTGTGTTAAAAATTAAAGGAAGAAAGAAGTTAAAGAAATATAGTGCAAAGCAATTGTTTATGGTAAGTTCAAAATGTTAGCAAAATCGTAGAAATTAAATGTGTAAAATATTATTGCGTATCAGGGCTGCAGGCAGCAATAGAAAACCGCTTGGCTGCAAAGTTTCCAACGATTTTTTGGAAACCAAATAAACAAAGCATGTTGCAATATATTTCATAGATAAGTATATGTTAAAAAAGGATTAAAGACCTTTGTCAACTTGATATGAAATAAGAGGAAACGATAAATTTTGCGATTCGATGTATAAAATTAAGGAAATTGAATTTAAATTGTAATAACTTAATGTAACTGCAGCTCTTATTTTCGTTTTAATTTGTAGACTAGATTTATAAAATTTATGTTGTGAAGTAAATTTAATTCTGGTCAAGTTCTGCACAATGCATTCTTGCACAAACAATATATAAAGAATGTTCAATTTAGGCGTGTGATTCTTTTTTTTATTGATAATAATAATATGTTGCATATTGGGTTCGAGAATATAAATAAATGGTAGAAATTCAGATAATACACCGCATGTCATCGTTTCGTGCGGTTTACGAGAATATATTTCGTTGAAGATAAGAAGGAAAACACTGCAACTGTCAATTCAGAGTGCTAGCATCCACATTGTGAGAGTGTATTATGCCAGAGATTCAAACGAAGTTTCAATATTTTCTTTCAAACGGAATGTAACATCGGCCATTCGGCACATTTATTACGTAATTGTTTAAAATTTATGGAAAAAACAATAACCAAAATTAAATTAAATTAAATTTCTGCGGAACAATTGTTGTGAACATATTCACTTGAATAATTTTTTACAAATAAAATAAACCTTCTTAACGGCCTTTCAAAGGAAAAAAAAAAAAAGAGTAATTCAGAAAATTTTTTATTTATAAGTAGAGTACCACACGTCCAAATAAAGCATCCGTATATTTATATATTTATTAATTCGTGAACTCAGACCAAAGAAAAAGGCAATCTAGGTAGGAAATGTTATATATAAAAATAAACAAACGAAAAATACATTCAAAAAAAAAACAAAGATGTATATGTATATGTATGTTTGTGTGTATGTACAAGTATAAATTAGGCACAATAATTATGTATATAAGAAGATATGTATGTAATTTCAGAAGAAACTTATTAATGTTTATTTTGCACCTACAAATTTAATTATTTAAATAAGAGAACGTACCAAATTGTATGTAGTTACAGTGAGACACCGGAAATTGTGTCAAACTAGTCAAAACGAGAACAAATGTAATAACTTTATGTATTTGCAAAACATTCACTGAACAAAATTATTCATGTATTTTTTTTTTTCATTTTTATTCGTTCATTAACTTATAAACAGAAGCTCAGTGGAATATTGTATTTTTGAAATAGAGATTGCCACAACTAAAGAAATTATTAAATGTTATTTTAATATATCTTGTTGCATGATCTAAATTTCGTAGTTATAAATAACAGGTTTACTATCGTTCAATCGAATATTTGTTGCTTCGCAATGATAAACAAGTAAGGAATTTACAGTCGGGCGTAACCGACTGTAAGAGGCCCTGTACCAGTTCAGGTCGCCTAACAAACACATTAAATGTTTCCCGGGCTTATGACCGAACTTATGACTACTTCCTACTGCACGAATAAGTGCCTTATAAAACATTTTTTTATGTATGAAAAGAAAAGGGGGGTCGTTCAAATTCAATTGCTTATAAAATCGTCATTTATTATCCGCTTTTGATGAACTTTTTGGATTTTGGCTTTAATGGACGTTATCTCTATACTAGTATTCTCATATACTCATTTTTTATTGTGCCGAAGAAATTTTTAGCCTTGGGGGTGATATTATGGGAAAGGAGGGGAGGGGCAAAATTTAAAAAAAAACTTGTGAAATTCCGGAGCAGTCCTAGTCGAATGCAAAAAACACGAGGTCTCTATTTATTACCGTTTCCAAGATCCTTTCGTTCATACAGGCGGACGGACAGCCGGACGGATGGACATGGCTATATCGACTCCTCTATCACTCCTGACCATAATGTGGGTAACTTTGGGGGGTTTCCGGCCATTATTTCTACCTGTTACATACATTTGCACAAAACCAATAGGCTCCTGTTCCTTCGGTACAGGGCCTTAAAATGTTGTTATGCGTTTATGGTACGTTTACTGACTTCAGAACAATAATATAAATTCAAATGGAAAAGAAATAAAAATTAAACTTAATTAAAACTACTAATAAACATGAATCATAATATGTAGTTTTTTTTAAGCGAAGCTAGTTTCGAGACATTTAATATGGAAGTATCAACATTCTTAGATCTGATGATCTTGATATTAATATTTGTGAAGTATCGATATATTTTCTTATTCCAATATCGTATTTTTATTTACAGCCGCATTTAGCATTTTGAATTAAAAATGCGATCCGCTGAAATTTGCTTGTATACTGGAACATATACGCCTTTCTCATTTTGATCAGCTGATTTTTGTTTTGGTTGTTTGATTTTGATTTCTTTTAAATTTTTTGAAAAATTGATGATAAAAAAGAACTTGTCGCTGTAACAACATCTATAGTTAAGCAAGGAACTCAAACTTATTGCAGATTATGGAATAATTTAAGGATGAAACAGAATTGCTGCAATGCATTTTACTACTGATGCCATAATCAGTTGCTTTTTCCGCAATACGATAGCCTAACCGTCGCAAACATAGGGCTGCAACAACAAAATTTAAAAAAAAGGATGTTGAGGGGTTATGTGACAGAAACAAAAATTGTACCAAAAGGTCAATTGGCTGCCAGCAGAGTTATTCAAGATTTTATGCAAAATAATGTCCGATGACCGCATACCCAATGACTGGAATCTCAGTGTTCTTTGTCCTATCTTTGAGAAAGGAGACCACGCTGTTTGCGCAAACTACCGCGGAATAAGTCTCCTTTCTATCGGATATAAGATTCTGTCGCGCGTATTGTGTAATAGAAGCCATATACGGATTCACTGATAAGACAATATCAGTGTGGCTTCAGACCAAAAAGGTCGACCAGTGACCAAATATTTACATTATTACAAATCCTGGAGAATACCCGTGAGTTTAACAAAGACACACCCCCAACATCTCGATTATAAAGCCGCTTTTACACGCCGATACGATTGAAGTATTTCGACGCCCTGTCTGCTCTATGTTTCGGCAAACATCATTTATCTTTGCATGATGACGCTATTAAACATACAAAGCGTTGTCAGGGTAGGAAAGAGCCTTTTCGAACACTTTGATACCAAGAGATGTTTCAGGCAGGGCGATGCGCTGTCGTACAATTTTGTTATTACATCGAACGTCAGTGCCCATACATACATAATATGTCGGGTTCGATCTTCCAAAAGGGAGTGATGCTGCTCACTTACGCCGATGACATCGATATCATCGGTACGCAGGAACGGCGAGTTAGCAAGGCGTTTTCAGAGATTGAAAACAGTCTCGGCTCATGGGTCTAGCGTTAAATGAGGACAAGATGAAGTTCTTGGTTTCTGCCGCATGCCGTCATCACGTCTTGGACGGTCAGTGACGATGGAGAATTTCAACTTCAATGTTGTAAAAAACTTTGTTTATCTTGGATACGAAATGATCAGCAACAACAACGACAGTCTGGAGATCAGCGAAGAATCACGCTTACAAATAGATGCTATTTTTAGCTTAGCGAGCAAATTAGGAGTAAAGCCCAATCTGTATAAACGAAAATTAAGATCAACAAGTTGCTGATACTCCCAGTCCTACTTTATGGCGCAGAGGTATGAACCGTGATTGAGCTAGTCGAAAAGCCGTTGGAAGTCTTTGAGAGGAAGATTCTCCGCAGGATATTTAGAGGCCGAACGTTCACGCGCTGGATTTACCAGGTATAGAGAGACATCAGCATTTAAAAAAACTAAGAAAATTACAGTCGGGCGTAACTGACTGTAAGAGGCCCTGTTCCAGTTCCGGTCGCATAACAAACACATTAAATGTTTCTCGAGCTTATGACCAAGCTTATGACCTCTTCCTACTGCACGAATAAGTGCCTTATAAAACATTTTTTTATGTATGAAAAGAAAAGGGGGTCGTTCAAATTCAATTGCTAATAAAATTGTCATTTATTATCCGATTTTGATGAACTTTTTGGATTTTGGCTAAGAGTATCTCTATACTGGTATACTTAACTTTTTATGCCGAAGAAATTTTTAGCCTTGTGGTGATTTTATGGGGAAGGGGGGAGGTGCAAAATTTTAAAATAAACTTGTAAAATTCCGGAGTAGTCCTAGTCGAATGCAAAAAACACGAAGTCTCTATCTATTACCGTTTCCTAGATCCTTTCGTTCATACAGACGGACATGTCAATATCGACTCCTCTATTACTTCTGACCATAATAGGGGTAACTTTGGGGGGGTCTCCGACCATTATTTCTACCTGTTACATACATTTTCACAAAACCAATAGGCTCTTGTACCTTCAGTACAGGGCCTAACAACTGGAGTCAGCGTGCAATGCTTCTATGACCGATCGACGGTTGAAGACGGAAAGAAGTAAGATCCATCGTGATTACAGCACACTTCCACTGCGATGGAAAGTGACAGCTGCGCAACATTGTGTTAAATAAGACAGGTAGAGTCTTCGATGTCGTCGTAAACTCTTACAAGTCATGTTTAAAACAATTCCAAAAAAAAAAAAAAAAAAAAAAACAAGTGCAGTATATAACAAAAACAAAACACATTCGTTTCTATTAGTAGAATTCTAATAACGGTCTGCGCAAATCTTGCAAACAAAAGCTTGCAAAAGAACAAAACACTGTCACGACTGCGGCGGCCCTCAACGCTGATGAAAAATTATGCACCAACATCCAAAATCATTACCGTAGCATATAATTTTAAAATAAAGTCGAAACATTCCAGCAAAAAGAAAGAAGTCTTTATCTATTACTGTTTTCGAGATCCTTTCGGTCATACGGACGGACATATGGACATGGCTATATCGACTCCTCTATCGCTCCTGACCATAATGGGGATATCTTATCACAAACCCAATAGGCTCTTGTACCTTCGGTACAGGACCAAATCACAAAACGTAGCAATATCTTCCAAGACGCATACTCAACTAAATAAACATCCACAGCCACCACACCCAAAGCAGTTTTTATCGTACGCTGACCTGTGAACTCGAAGAAATTTCACCAAGTACATCTATCAATTTAAACTGACATAAACTTACCGATACCAAACTAAAAATTTTCTTAAAGAAAATCACTAACTCAACTGTAATAACACAAATGAAATCGCAAACAATTTCAAAAATTAACAAGTAAGGAAATTTCAGTCGGGCGTAACCGACTGTAAGAGGCCCTGTACCAGTTCAGTTCGCCTAACAAACACATTAAATGTTTCCCGAGCTTATGACCAAACACATGACCACTTCTCACTGCACGACTAAGTGCGTTTTAAAACATGTTTTTATGTATGAAACGAAAAGGGGGGGTCGTTCAAATTCAATTGCTTATAAAATCGTCATTTATTATCCGATTTTGATGAACTTTTCGGATTTTGGCTAAGAAGGACAATATCTCTATACTGGCATACTTTTTTTTGTGCCGAAGAAATTTTTACCCTTGGTGGTGATTTTATGGGGAAGGGGGGGAAGGGGCAAGTTTTTAAAATAAACTTGTGAAATTCCGGAGCAGTCCTAGTCGAATGCAAAAAACACGAAGTCTCTATCTATTACCGTTTCCGAGATCCTTTCGTTCATACAGACGGACGGACAGACGGACATGTCAATATCGACTCCTCTATTACTCCTGACCATAATAGGGGTAACTTTGGGGGGGTCTCCGACCATTATTTCTACCTGTTACATACATTTTCACAAAACCAATAGGCTCTTGTACCTTCAGTACAGGGCCTAACAACTGGAGTCAGCGTGCAATGCTTCTATGACCGATCGACGGTTGAAGACGGAAAGAAGTAAGATCCATCGTGATTACAGCACACTTCCACTGCGATGGAAAGTGACAGCTGCGCAACATTGTGTTAAATAAGACAGGTAGAGTCTTCGATGTCGTCGTAAACTCTTACAAGTCATGTTTAAAACAATTACAAAAAAAAAAAAAAAAAAACAGAAGTGCAGTATATAACAAAAACAAAACACATTCGTTTCTATTAGTAGAATTCTAATAACGGTCTGCGCAAATCTTGCAAACAAAAGCTTGCAAAAGAACAAAACACTGTCACGACTGCGGCGACCCTCAACGCTGATGAAAAATTATGCACCAACATCCAAAATCATTACCGTAGCATATAATTTTAAAATAAAGTCGAAAAATTCCAGCAAAAAGAAAGAAGTCTTTATCTATTACTGTTTTCGAGATCCTTTCGGTCATACGGACGGACATATGGACATGGCTATATCGACTCCTCTATCGCTCCTGACCATAATGGGGATATCTTATCACAAACCCAATAGGCTCTTGTACCTTCGGTACAGGACCAAATCACAAAACGTAGCAATATCTTCCAAGACGCATACTCAACTAAATAAACATCCACAGCCACCACACCCAAAGCAGTTTTTATCGTACGCTGACCTGTAAACTCGAAGAAATTTCACCAAGTACATCTATCAATTTAAACTGACATAAACTTACCGATACCAAACTAAAAATTTTCTTAAAGAAAATCACTAACTCAACTGTAATAACACAAATGAAATCGCAAACAATTTCAAAAATTAAAAATACTACTACTACTCTTACATTAGGAGATGTTAACAGCTGGCACGAACAAACAACACTCGGGGCAATACTAATGATGGATCCCTTATTCTTTTTACAACACACCGCACCTTCATTCATATGGATCTATCTCCAACTCACCGTCCAAGCAACATGGAAAACAGACACTTTAATAATTGAAGCAACTGGCTTCTGTTTCACGACCTCTCAAAAAATATAATGCGGAAAGACCACAAAGCCAAAACATAAATAAAGAAACTGTAAAAATTATGTAGATCATCTTACAAAGCTATCCCACAAAATTGACAAAAAAAAAACACTAAAAATATAATGTCCCTTGGTGGGACCCTGCAGCATTTAAAAACAAAAACAAACAAGGAATGGAGCAAACTGAACCGAACACAAATAGTACCAATATATTGTACCTAGCTACAAAAGAGCAAATAATGTACTTCAACAAGAGATAAAGAGCAAGAGAAGACTTTCCTTAGAGCTCTTCACATTTGAAATATATTCAAATGCTCCCACTGCAAAAATTTGGTCAAACATATAGTTTTTGCAGACTCAAACGCCCACTGCAATACACACCAAAACATTCACACGCAGACAACCACACAGTCCCATGAAATTGCTCAAATTTTTAGCAAACACTGGTCAAACATTGCCCCCGGTTCAAACTTCTCCCAAACTATCAGAACACATACACAATCTGTGTCACCCATTATTTGTTATAATCCATCCCTAGCAGCAATGCAGCTAGAAACCAATATTACTGTAACCGAACTGAAATCCGCCCTTACCAAAATGAAAGGGAAATCTCTCGGACACGACCGCATCGCGTCCCAAATGCTACAACACCTTTCGTTACGAGTTAAACCAAAACACTTTTAGCCTCAACATTAACGATATTAAAGCATGGTGTAACTAGTCTGGTGCCAACCTTTCTATTGCTAAGTGCAAGCACCTCCACATTGGTCGGAATAAATACTGCTCTTTCCAATTAAAATCTGTCCAATTTACACTAGAAAACGTAACTTCATTTAAAATCCTTGGACTTACAACAGACAACAGATACAAATGGAACCAACACATAATCATTCTTTCCCTACAACTATCAAGAAGACTCAACGTTATAAAATGCCTATCCACAAAATGTCACAAATACAACTGCAGTACCGACATTATAATTTATGTTATTAATTTAATCAGATCCTAAAATATCCATAAATAAAATAAGAACAAAACCTTTACAAAAAAAAACCATAATGTTAAAAAGGAACCCAAAATTCCCTTCAGCCTTACATGACACCATAACGCTCTGCAAGACAAACGCCCTTAACATTCACCCTTCAACACCAACAACTAATCATCCTCCCCATGGGCCTTCAGGCCCGATCACGTCATGACTTGCCTTCACACCATAAAAAGAAACACAGCACCAGAAACCTATCGCTCAAAATTCCTAGAACTTTAAAATTCCTTAAAAAGTTCGCACATTTCTTTTTACGCAGCCAACCCATCCACCTGCAAATACGCAATCAGCCAACAACTTATTTTTAATAGAAAAAATATAGGTTTAGGATTTTATAAAATAATATTAAATAATAAAACATTAAATCTAAAACTTAGCTTATAATAATATTCAAATAACGGAATACATTGTATTTGTGGCCGATCGTCTGGTTAAACACGTTGTTGGCGGGGTGCACAACACCAAGAGTCCCTTTACATTCATGAAGCTCGTTTCGCTGGACGGTAAGACAAACTTTTTCGAAAAGAAAGTACTCGCTCACTTTCTTCTCGACATGGGCGTTGTTTCAAAATCACTACATAGTATAAAACAAAGTCGCTTTCTCTGTCCCTATGTATGCTTAAATCTTTAAAACTACGCAACGGATTTTTGATTTTTTTTGCGGTTTTTTTTTAATAGATAGAGTGAATGAAGAGGAAGGTTTATATATGTATAATAACATCCATTAAATAGTGGAGAAATACTGTTATTTTTGAGGTTTCTGTGATGTCGTAAATAATTAAATTTTTTCCGCTTACATTGCAAACGCAGGCTGAACCCTACGAGATTAATCAAAATAATGTACTAAGTATTGTACACCTTGAAAAGGTCTACAGAAAACTCCGCCATGGTATATGTCTATCTCTTATGGATATCCCACAATAAAATTTTTTTGTCATTTACTTTTTACGACAAATAATGGCTAATTTTCGAAGCGATTTTAACCAATACTGCATTTATCCTTATCCAATTAAATACCTTAAATACATTGTTGATTTAATATAGATCTATATGGCATATGATTTAAATGAATATTTTCGAAGATATTACAGATTTAAAAATTGCGGGATGTAGCGTTATAGCGCGTCGGAGGCCGCGGTTCTCCCTATAGCACTTTGAATTTAGCAGCGATCGGACCCGTTTATTATCAGAGCTCTTTAGCGAGGAAAATAACAATCTATATATATAAAAAATTAATATCTGTTCGTTAGTCTCGCTAAAACTCGAGAACGGCTGAACGGATTTGTCTTATCTTGGTCTTGAAATGGTCGTGGAGGTATAGGGAAGGTTTTTTTTGTGCCGAAGAAATTTTTACCCTTGGTGGTGATTTTATGGGGAAGGGGGGGGGAGGGGCAAGTTTTTAAAATAAACTTGTGAAATTCCGGAGCAGTCCTAGTCGAATGCAAAAAACACGAAGTCTCTATCTATTACCGTTTCCGAGATCCTTTCGTTCATACAGACGGACGGACAGACGGACATGTCAATATCGACTCCTCTATTACTCCTGACCATAATAGGGGTAACTTTGGGGGGGTCTCCGACCATTATTTCTACCTGTTACATACATTTTCACAAAACCAATAGGCTCTTGTACCTTCAGTACAGGGCCTAACAACTGGAGTCAGCGTGCAATGCTTCTATGACCGATCGACGGTTGAAGACGGAAAGAAGTAAGATCCATCGTGATTACAGCACACTTCCACTGCGATGGAAAGTGACAGCTGCGCAACATTGTGTTAAATAAGACAGGTAGAGTCTTCGATGTCGTCGTAAACTCTTACAAGTCATGTTTAAAACAATTACAAAAAAAAAAAAAAAAAACAGAAGTGCAGTATATAACAAAAACAAAACACATTCGTTTCTATTAGTAGAATTCTAATAACGGTCTGCGCAAATCTTGCAAACAAAAGCTTGCAAAAGAACAAAACACTGTCACGACTGCGGCGACCCTCAACGCTGATGAAAAATTATGCACCAACATCCAAAATCATTACCGTAGCATATAATTTTAAAATAAAGTCGAAAAATTCCAGCAAAAAGAAAGAAGTCTTTATCTATTACTGTTTTCGAGATCCTTTCGGTCATACGGACGGACATATGGACATGGCTATATCGACTCCTCTATCGCTCCTGACCATAATGGGGATATCTTATCACAAACCCAATAGGCTCTTGTACCTTCGGTACAGGACCAAATCACAAAACGTAGCAATATCTTCCAAGACGCATACTCAACTAAATAAACATCCACAGCCACCACACCCAAAGCAGTTTTTATCGTACGCTGACCTGTAAACTCGAAGAAATTTCACCAAGTACATCTATCAATTTAAACTGACATAAACTTACCGATACCAAACTAAAAATTTTCTTAAAGAAAATCACTAACTCAACTGTAATAACACAAATGAAATCGCAAACAATTTCAAAAATTAAAAATACTACTACTACTCTTACATTAGGAGATGTTAACAGCTGGCACGAACAAACAACACTCGGGGCAATACTAATGATGGATCCCTTATTCTTTTTACAACACACCGCACCTTCATTCATATGGATCTATCTCCAACTCACCGTCCAAGCAACATGGAAAACAGACACTTTAATAATTGAAGCAACTGGCTTCTGTTTCACGACCTTTCAAAAAATATAATGCGGAAAGACCACAAAGCCAAAACATAAATAAAGAAACTGTAAAAATTATGTAGATCATCTTACAAAGCTATCCCACAAAATTGACAAAAAAAAAACACTAAAAATATAATGTCCCTTGGTGGGACCCTGCAGCATTTAAAAACAAAAACAAACAAGGAATGGAGCAAACTGAACCGAACACAAATAGTACCAATATATTGTACCTAGCTACAAAAGAGCAAATAATGTACTTCAACAAGAGATAAAGAGCAAGAGAAGACTTTCCTTAGAGCTCTTCACATTTGAAATATATTCAAATGCTCCCACTGCAAAAATTTGGTCAAACATATAGTTTTTGCAGACTCAAACGCCCACTGCAATACACACCAAAACATTCACACGCAGACAACCACACAGTCCCATGAAATTGCTCAAATTTTTAGCAAACACTGGTCAAACATTGCCCCCGGTTCAAACTTCTCCCAAACTATCAGAACACATACACAATCTGTGTCACCCATTATTTGTTATAATCCATCCCTAGCAGCAATGCAGCTAGAAACCAATATTACTGTAACCGAACTGAAATCCGCCCTTACCAAAATGAAAGGGAAATCTCTCGGACACGACCGCATCGCGTCCCAAATGCTACAACACCTTTCGTTACGAGTTAAACCAAAACACTTTTAGCCTCAACATTAACGATATTAAAGCATGGTGTAACTAGTCTGGTGCCAACCTTTCTATTGCTAAGTGCAAGCACCTCCACATTGGTCGGAATAAATACTGCTCTTTCCAATTAAAATCTGTCCAATTTACACTAGAAAACGTAACTTCATTTAAAATCCTTGGACTTACAACAGACAACAGATACAAATGGAACCAACACATAATCATTCTTTCCCTACAACTATCAAGAAGACTCAACGTTATAAAATGCCTATCCACAAAATGTCACAAATACAACTGCAGTACCGACATTATAATTTATGTTATTAATTTAATCAGATCCTAAAATATCCATAAATAAAATAAGAACAAAACCTTTACAAAAAAAAACCATAATGTTAAAAAGGAACCCAAAATTCCCTTCAGCCTTACATGACACCATAACGCTCTGCAAGACAAACGCCCTTAACATTCACCCTTCAACACCAACAACTAATCATCCTCCCCATGGGCCTTCAGGCCCGATCACGTCATGACTTGCCTTCACACCATAAAAAGAAACACAGCACCAGAAACCTATCGCTCAAAATTCCTAGAACTTTAAAATTCCTTAAAAAGTTCGCACATTTCTTTTTACGCAGCCAACCCATCCACCTGCAAATACGCAATCAGCCAACAACTTATTTTTAATAGAAAAAATATAGGTTTAGGATTTTATAAAATAATATTAAATAATAAAACATTAAATCTAAAACTTAGCTTATAATAATATTCAAATAACGGAATACATTGTATTTGTGGCCGATCGTCTGGTTAAACACGTTGTTGGCGGGGTGCACAACACCAAGAGTCCCTTTACATTCATGAAGCTCGTTTCGCTGGACGGTAAGACAAACTTTTTCGAAAAGAAAGTACTCGCTCACTTTCTTCTCGACATGGGCGTTGTTTCAAAATCACTACATAGTATAAACAAAGTCGCTTTCTCTGTCCCTATATCCCTATGTATGCTTAAATCTTTAAAACTACGCAACGGATTTTGATGCGGTTTTTTTTTAATAGATAGAGTGATTGAAGAGGAAGGTTTATATGTGTATAATAACATTTATTAAATTAAGGAGAAATACTGTTATTTTTGAGGTTTCTAATGTGATGTCGTAAATAATTACAATTTTTCCACTTACATTGCAAACGCAGGCTGAACCCTACGAGATTTATTAAAATTATGTACTAAGTATTGTACACATTGAAAAGGTCTACAGAAAACTCCGCGATGGTATATGTCTATCTCTTATGGATATCCCACAATAACATTTTTTTGTCATTTAATTTTTACGACAAATAATGGCTAATTTTCGAAGCGATTTTAACCAATACAGCATTAATCCTTATCCAATTAAATGCCTTAAATACATTGTTGATTTAATATAGATCTATATGGCCGTTTACAGCATATGATTTAAATGAATATTTTCGAAGTTATTACAGATTTAAAAATTGCGGGATGTAGCGTTTGCGGCGGTACCGGCCGGCCGGGGCGGCAGGAGTGTGCCTATAAATTCCGCGTCGGAGGCCGTGGTTCTCCCTATAGCACTTTGAATTTAGCAGCGATCGGAAGCGTTTATTATCATTAATAAAAACGTGCTTTTCAGCGCGACAACGTATCAGTAATTATAAGTAAGTTACGATAAATAATTGTATGATAGTAGTTTTAAAATATAAATAACAAGTGAACACGCAAAGCAGGTAAACACAAATGCCAAAGGGTTGTTGTTTGTGCAAGAAATACAGATAAATTAATTTCTATATATTGTAAGCTAAGCAATGTGTTGAAAATTGCAAATTTGAGAGAGCGACTAGAATTGTAAGAGTGTCATCGAGCATAGACAAGCAACAAAATGAAATGAAGAATGAATGAACCAAAGAATGTGCAAATGAAGCAGAGTACAGTCGCTAGCGACAAACAAATGTAAACTTTAAATATGTACAGGAAATAAAATAAAAGAAAACAAAATCATCCAGCAAAGCAAAAGTTGTCAAAGAAGTAAGCGCAAAAGAGAAAAAGTAAAAACGCATGTTTGCCTACTTCAGTTGATGGTGGCCGCTAATAACAACGAATATGATGATTAAGTTAAGCAACGACGATGATGATGATGAAAATGTTCATTGTATTTGTTTGCCTTTGCTATGACTGTGTAGGCAGCAGAGAGGCAGAATATGTACCAAGAAACAGTTTAACAAAAGCAAAATCAAAAGCAACAAACAGACGAGAAACATGAGCCCCAAGCACCGTGGAAAAAAATTATGAAGAATTTCGAGATACGTGTGTATCGGAAATATATATACTTCTTAAAAAGAAAGATATTCTATTCTAAGTTTAATTTTTAAATCGCACTTATAGTAATTATAAGTACATAAGGTTAGATAAGATTAGATTAAATAAAACCATAATTTATGGATTGGAATTTTCTATTAAGGTCTTGGTTAAAATTTAGAGTTAGATCAATTTAATATTAGAGAAATTATTTTAAAAAATCGTAATTTAAGGTGAGGTATGTAAGTTCGGAAAAAGAACTTAATAGAATAGGTATCTTTTGTTGTTGATGATTGTTGATTATCTTTTGATTTTAGGCGCACGAATAGCAAATTATTTTTTAAGTATTTTTAATTTGATTAAAATCGTAGTTTATGTCGAGTTAAAAAAAAGAACTGAATGGAATAGGTATCTTTTGTTTTTTATGATTGTTGATTATCATTTGTTTCTAAATGGTAAGTATTTAGATATTTTTTACTGCGGCACATACTTATAATATGGCAATTTGTGCATAGGTAATCATACATATAGAACTGAGTAAATTTTGTACTGAAATTATAAAGTCATGTCTGGAAGTCGTCATCGTTCGAAAATAGGTCGTAGTACAGTGAATGCCAGAAGAGTACGTTCAGTAAGAGATGAAGAATCGTCAACAGAACATGAGGCTCGCCTCAGTCAGGCTCGGGATAAATATAGAGCTGAGAGAGAGAGAGAATCTTCAGTAGAGCGTGAGGTTCGCCGCAGCCGAGATAGGGATAGACATCGAATACAGAGAGCCAGAGAATCATCAGCACGAGTTACTAATTCATGGGTAAATAAAGAAAATTATGCCATGAATTACGATCCTTCGATTTCTTACAAGGACGATCGTATAGTATCAATAGTTACTATGTCAGTAGTGTGTGAACACTGCTTGGCATTGAAATTCAAGGACGAACCGAAAGGCATTACAAGGAAAAGTCAAATTAGAAAAAAATTCTCCCTCCACCTGAACCACTTCACTCTCTTCTTACGTTTGATCATCAGAAATCCAAACAATTCATGCGTAATATACGCGGTTATAATAACGCATTTCAAATGACCTCTTTTAAGAGTAAGCAAGTCGTTGAGCGTGGGTTCATGCCTACATTTAAAATTCAAGGGTAAGTGTACCACTTAGCTGGGAGCTTGCTACCACTTCGACCCGATGACCACAAATTTCTGCAAATATATTTTATTGCAGATCCAGATACACAAGCATCTACGCGAAGTTCAAGTGTTGCACAGCCAATTGATAGAGATTTGATTAGATCTCTCCAAGATATGTTACATTCTCATAATTGCTACATACAGTCTTTCAAAACTGCGATTGAGAGTGTTCCAGCAGATACTCCTGACTTTAATGTCGTAATCCATGCAAATAAAGTTTCTGTTGGAGAACACAGAGGACGATACAATGCGTCTTCCACGAGTGAAGTAGCAATGGTGATAGCTGGACAGCAATTTGACAAAAGAGATATTGTATTGCATAGTCGTGATGATAATTTGGAAAAAATTTCAGAGTTTTAGATTTTATGACAGCTTACAATATCCTTTGATGCTATGTCGTGGAGAAAATGGTTATGCCATTAATATTTCTCAAGTTGACCCAATCGGTGGTACACCTCTGCGTAAAACAGTGTCATGTATGAACTACTATTGCTACCGTATAATGGCAAGACGTAACAATTTCAATACTTTGCTTAGATATGGAATGTTAACAAGCCAATACTTGGTAGATCAATATGCGAAAATTGAAACTGAGAGATTGGCCTACATCCGTAATAATCAAACTAAATTGAGAGCCGAAAATTACGTTCATCTTCAGGATGCTTTGCAGGCGAATGAACACCGCAACGGCATTGGGCAGTTGGTTATACTACCTTCATCATTCACAGGTGGACCTCGATATTTACACGAAAAATCGCAAGACGCCATGACTTACTTCAGAAATTACGGCAAACCTGATTTATTTATAACTGCAACATGTAACCCAAATTTGCCGGAAACCAATTTAACTCCACAAGACAGATACGATATAGTTAACAGAGCCTTCCATTTAAAAGTACAGAAACTCCTGCACCTCATTAACAAGTCTCATATATTCGGTCCGCCGCGCTGTCATATGTACACAAAAGAATGGTAGAAACGTGGCTTGTCACATGTACACCTGCTGGTGTGGTTAGTGAACAAAATTAGACCAAACCAAATTGACAGGGTTATTTCAGCTGAATTACCGGATGTACGAAATCGTAAAGAAACATATGGTACACGGCCCTTGCGGGACTTTAAACCCGGATTCTCCATGTATGCGAGATTCTAAATGCAGCGATCGCCAGAACAGGGTGGTCAAAATGCTACCATCCGAAACCATGATATTGATAACCGATGGATCGTTTCCTATAGTCCGCTCCTTTTGAAAATTTTTGATGCACACATCAACGTAGAGTTGTGCAATTCAATAAAGTCAATCCAATATGTTACTAAGTACATCAATAAAGGCAGTGATCAAGCCACTTTCAGCATACAAACACCAAATGAAGTGGAAAAATATCAGTCTGGATGTTACATCTGCAGCTCTGAAGCTGTATAGAGGATTTTATCATTCCAAGTGCACGACCGGGCTCCCACAATTGTCCACCTTGCAGTTCATTTAGAAAATGGACAACGAGTATATTTCACTGAGAACAATATACAAGAAGTTGTTATTAACCCGCGGGATACAATATTGACAGCATTCTTCAAGTTATGTGCTCAAGATCAAGGTTGATGGTTTCCCCGGAGCTAAAAAAAAAACGGATGCTCTTGGCAGAGTCTACGTGATTCATCCCAACAACAGCGAATGCTTTTATCTGAGAATGTTACTGCATATTGTAAAAGGCCCGACATCCTTTGCACACCTAAGAACTGTACAAGGTGTTGTTTACAATACTTATCAAGCAGCATGCAAAGCTATGGGGCTCTTGGAAGACGATTCTCACTGGGAAAACACATTATCAGAAGCAGCTGTTTGTAGTTCAGCTACATCATTAAGATATTTATTTGCCGTCATAGTAGCGTTTTGTCAAGCAACTGATTCTGTTAATCTATGGAATAAATTTCAAGAAAATATGGCCAGTGATATTCTGATTCGGCGACGGCGAAAGTTAAACTCAGATGATGTACAATATGATCAAAACATATTTGACGAAGCATTATTTGAATTGAACAAAGTAGTGCAATTACTTTCGGGTAATCGATCAAGGATTTTGGGCTGCCGATGTCGGCTAATACTACTAACTCAGATTTAATTAACAGTGCCGAATACACAAGAGAAACATGATACGATTAAACGAGACTTTTACAAAATATAGCTCAAGATGAGCCACGATTAAACATCGATCAGAAAAAAGTATTCACTGCATTACTATTAACAATTGATAACAATGAAGGGAAATTGTTTTTCCTTGATGCACCAGGAGGTAAGACATTTTCAATCAATCTGCTTTTAAAAAAAGTGAGATCTACCGGAAAAATTGCGTTAGCTGTTGCGTCATCCGGCATTGCCGCTACGGTTTTGGAAGGAGGCCGAACCGCACACTCTACATTCAAGCTCCCGCTGAAAATCGCCACCGATGATAATAACAGCGTCTGTAGTGTTTCTAAACAGAGCAATACAGGAAAATTGATGCGTGACTGCTCATTAATAGTCTGGGACGAAGCTACCATGTCAAACAAG